>JAWWLZ010000094.1:68644581-68654931 GCA_035041345.1 Poliocrania exsul | reverse complement strand
TGGCCATTTACTGCTTGTCTCTCCTGCTTTCTGGGAAACACAGTCACATGCCTTTTGCCTCCTGTGCAGGTGGATGTGTTCACCGTCAAAGCCATTGACCTGGGTGAGCTGAAGAAGCTGCGGATCCGCCATGATAACTCTGGTACCAGCCCAAGCTGGTTCCTGGAGAGGGTAGAGATTGTGGACCTCAAAGACAGTACCACGTGAGCACCCTGCTGCACCCTTTTCACGTGGTCAGAGAAAGGTTCCCTGTTCACAGGAGCCTGCAGAGCTGTGGGGAGGCAGAGGAGGTGCAGAAGGGCATCATCGTAGCTTCCCATGGGGAGGAGGATCTTTTGGGAGCCTTGTGATGTTGTTATACTGAGTGTGGGGCCATTCTGGGGTACCTGTGTGGAGTTTTTTGCTGTCCCAGCATCTCTGTACTTTGGGAACCAGCAGTATTTGGAAGCAAACCTCAGCTTTCCTGTTTCTCCTGGGAGGGACTCAACTCTTCCTTACGAAAAAGGTCCCTGAGCAGAGCCTACACTCAAGCATTTCCTTTCTAGGCCCCATTTTGGAAGTCGATGAGCTCACGTTTCATTTGTGTTTTGTACCAAATGGAAAGGTCTGGGCCAAAAGCAAGTCCAGATCTAAGAAAATCCCATGATTTTCACAGAAAGCTGGATGAGCAAAGACTGGGCTGTTCAAAACCTGAAATACAGGCTTTCCCTTGAGCTGGAACATGCTTGAAAACACATGCTTAAAAGTTGCACCATGCTCTAGTGGGTGGGACCACTCATAAGATGCTAAAGATGGGTCCAGACTTCATAAATTTAAAATGGCTGGGAGACTGGAGGTTCCCTAGTTATTCAACTTTTTCTGGGACTGAAAACTAAAATGAATCAATCATATGGGGCTGGCAGCCCAGAAACAGCACTTTGCTGTAAGTGCTCCCTCACCTATTTATGAATTTAGTTCTCACAAATGACACCAGATCTGAAGGATGAAAACAGGTGCATGGTTTGGCTTTGAGTAATCTTGATGGGGTTTGGGTTTTGGAGTTTTTTTAAAGTAGCTTCTAGTCTGTGCCTGTTTATGACATTAAAGCCTGTGAAGTCCTGTGTAAGTGCTGGGTGCTGCTGTCATTCTTGTAGGTATTATTTCCCTTGCCAGCGCTGGTTAGCAGTGGAGGAAGATGATGGTCAGATTGTAAGGGAGCTGGTGCCAGTGGATGAAGCATTTGTAAAGAAAGATTCGGAAAATGATGGACAGTCTCCTGCAACACTGGGCCTGGAACAGAAAGGTTTATGTTAGCCTTGTATTTCTTCCAGTGTGGGGTTGGAAAGAAACCAAGTTAATAGCACAGCTGAGGGCACTAACACTTAGCAGTAGCAGTTACTCACTAGGTTGTGAGTAATTTTTCCCCTACCATGAAATTTTCAGGTGTGAATGAAGTGTGAAGTGTATGTCAGACAGTGAGGAGTGGACCCTCCTCATTTTTAGTTGATTTAATCATCTTGCAAAATTGGATCCACAGTGACAAAGCTAAGAAGATGGGTAACATTCAGTGATGGTCTCTCAGCTGAAATGCACAATTGTTGCTAATATCTAAGGAATAAATCCCATTCATTTCACATCATGGACTGTAATGCATAAATGTTTCAACATAAAACTGAGCAGAGAGTAAACGTAGCCAGAGAAAGGAAGGGATCTAAATTTATCTCACTTTCCATCTTTCTGCTTGTGTCAGTTGTCCTCCAAAATAACTTTGCCTCACTTGTGAATAATTTTTCATGGTAGCCACAGAGCAGTGACATACTCCTGGGTTCTGATACTGCAAGATGCTGAAGGCTCAACTGGTTTTCTAGCCAGTGAAAGATTTTAACTCTAACTTCCTTCTCAGATGTATTTGAATACATGAATAATTTCCACAAGTTGTATAGTCAAAAAAATTCCACAAAGTGTTTATCCCTTTGATTCAGAAGGGCGTGCTGGGTGAGCATCATTTTGGAAACATGTTTGTAACTAAGGAGGAAATGTTCTATTTTGGAAATCTTGAGAAGGTTTTAGCAGTGCAGTGAAGACCATATTAGACTTTTCCACATTTTTTGTGAGTTTACTGCACATGCTAAATGATGGAGCAATAGAAACCTTCCTAATGATGCTGTTCGGAGGGGTGTATTTGTGAATATGAACTATGTATGTCAGTATACATACCTTCTGGTATGTATTATATGCATATATATTATTTGGTGCTTATAAAATAAAGAGGGACTATGTAATTTTTTTAAATTAAGTATTATAGGCAGAGGCAGCTTTGAGGAGTGTTAGAGGTTCTCAGGAAGCAAATGGAAAGGCTTGAGCACATTTCTTATCTGCAGATAGGCAGGCAATGCACTGAATGACTGGAGCAGGAGACAATTCTGCAACCAGATAGCCCAGCTCACCTCAAGAGCTACCACAGCGTAAGACAGGAATTAGAGATTACAGCGTGGCTGTGATCAGTCAAAATAAAACTCAAACAAATATGGAATGAACAGGAGAGTTCACTCCTGGTCAGACTTCACTCTCTTAAATTAAGATCTTTTACCTGACAGCTAAATCAACGACATACACTGTGAAAGTGAAAACTGGGGACAAGAAGAATGCTGGGACAGATGCCAACGTCTTCATCACGCTCTATGGAAGTAAAGACGATACAGGTATGGCTTCACATGACATAAAAGGACAGCAACTCACTGTTGGACACCTGAAAAGATAGGTCGTTGTATCCTTTTATTTCCTCAATACCCACTCCTCACTCCTTTTTAGTACAACTCCATGTTGCCACTGTCAGTGAATACATTGTGGTAACCTGGAGCACACCAACAGTTCATGTAAATCACTGCTGAACTTTTTGATGCAGATTTAGCTGCTGGTCTAAAGGTTTTAATTTCAGTTATAGAAACAGCACAGTTGACTGGGACTGCGTTACTGAGCAGTGAATGCTGTGGATGATTTGCTTTCCTCAGCAATGAATCAGCATGCTCCTGAAATCCAGCCCTCCTCTGCCTCTTTGAGTGGCCCAGAAGTATTTAATCAGCTGATGAGCAAATCCTCTTGGAAGCAGCTGAGCTGTGCGTGCAGTGACTGGGATGCCTGTGAGAGTGGCAGGGAACTGATGGGTTCTTTAGCCATGAACACAGCATGACAGCATCATCCTTTTTGCACTGTCAGAGGATCATTCAAGGGAGGAATTCTGTGTATTGTGGGTATTGGTACACATTTGGGTTCAGAGGGAGTGACAAAGCTCAGATCTTGAGATGAAAAGCCAGTTTTTGCATTTTAGCCACTTCCCTCGTTCCACTGTTGACATTCCCAGAGGATTTGTTTCACACACTGAACAATGTCCTTTTGCATCTCCACAACAGGGATAGTCAGCCTAAAGGCCTCAAAGATTAACAAGAACAAATTTGAGCGTGGGAAGGTAGATGAGTTTACTGTGGAGTCTGTGGACATTGGAGACCTGAAAAAAATCAAGATAGGCCATGACAATAAAGGTAAGATAATCTGCTTTACAATGCAGCTTTTCTAGAGAGTAGGCACATTGCTGTGTAAAATAACCTGCCTCCAGGACCCCAAATGTCATTTACCTTTTGGTGGCAGATCTTTGCTGTCACTTTGGCTGTTGCTATTACTGTCTTTGCTGCTAATTCAATTCACTTGTCTATGGCAATATGAGCTCAGAGGTGGCCACTTGCAGAGAGCTCTGCAAACTCTGTCTCTGCAAGAGTTTCTTTAGTTTTGCATATCACCAAACATCCTGTTTGGTTTTGTTACATGGGACTTGTAGACTCATTTCATTCCTTTATTATTTTTTGTTGTTGTTGTTTTGATTATCAAGTCTTGGCTGCTTTTTAGACATGCCTGTCTCTACTACAACCAAGGCAGGCAGTAGGACTCAAGGATCCCTTGCCCTACAGGGCAGCAAGGGACATGTTTGTTGATAACTCGTCTGTATTATTACAAAGGCAAATTAATCCAAGTGATGGAGTAATTAGCATTTCCTCATACACATTTTTAGCCTGACAAATATAGAAATGTAAAGTATTTTAGCTCAGTCCTGCAATTGCATCCAATAATCTTTATGTTATATATTCTATTTTTTCTTTGGCAAGAAGGAGAATGGTTTCTTTTTCAGAGGTCTGGAACACATTTCCTGTTGTCTGTAAAGGCTTGGTGGATTATTATTCACTGTTATCTTTCCAACCACAGGTAATTCAACTGGCTGGTTTCTGGAATGGGTGGAGATTGATGCCCCATCTCTGGGACAGTGCCTCAAGTTCCCTTGTGGTCGTTGGCTGGATAAATCAGAGGATGATGGAGCCACTGAGAGAATTATCTTCCCTGCAAAACTGCAGACAAGAGAGTACATCCCATGTGAGCAGAATGCCATTTTCCCAGGGTACACCCATAATTATGGAAGATAAAATTGCACTAGTTCATGCAGTTTTATAGGCTTGGCTTCTCTCTTGAATTGGCTTTAGAAGATTTATAAATAGATCACATGCCAACTGTTTCAATTACTACAAGAAGATTCCTTTGGGTGCTCTAGACTAACACTTCCTGTGTTTGCCAAATCAGGGAATCATTAGAAGTCATGTGGATATGTATGATTGTCTTTTTACTCTCTCTTTCCCCATCCTATCCAAGTCCCCTGCTCATTCCAAGCTGTCTTCCTTGTCTCCAGCTTCTCTTTGATCTTGTTCCATTCTAATATTGCCATTTCTGTTCTCAAAGCAGATACTAGTCTTGCTTCCAAGCCTTAGTTCTTCCAGTGCCTTTGGCACTGCACACCCATTTCTTGCTGAAAGACCCTCTTCCAGAATTTCTTCAGTGTGTTGTTTTTCTGATAGTGTTGTACCAATCTGCTTCTCTTAGTATTCTCCAATTTTTCCTCACTCTTCACTCCTCTCTAAATTAGTTTTTGGGGTAACTATTACCCCAGCTCAGTTCCTTCTGAGTAGAAGATTATAATTTTCAAGTCTGCAATGGCGCCTCAAACTCTTTCATTTTGGCAACTTCTTTTCCTGTCTCCACAAAACTGAGAATCAGGTAACATGGCTTTCTTGAAATAAGTGAAACAGTATTTTGCTTATTTTGTAGCCCTCTCCCTATTTTCCCCTCTTCTGAGCATCTTTGACTATGTGCTGGGTACTCAGAGACCTGGGATTGTATTTGAATTGTCCCTTCCTGATCTGCTTAATTTCAAGTTATGGATAAATATTTATTGACCCATCATTACAGTACCACTACACCACCTTTTCTTGGATGCCACAATGATGAGGGATGAGGTCTGGCGCCTTAGAGTTGATGACCATGTCATGCCCTGCCAGTTGCTCCCTTGTTCCATCTTAAGAGATAGGTTGCACACACCAAAGCTGTCTCGTCTCTCATCTCATCCCTTGGTGTATGCACTGATGGTTTCAGAAGCCTTATCTCCAGCAGTTCCTTATTTGGATACCAAAATTTAGAGCTGGCCAAACTCTCATTTTCTGCCTCAGTTTCCTTCTTTGTAAATAACCAGGAGAATAACTGCAGAGAGCATTATCAGCTGCTTTTTTCTCCTTCTTTTTTACTATCAACATTGTGTTTGATGTTGAAGGTCCTTCCAAGGTCCAGATCCACATATCTGCAGTCTGCAAGCTAAAATAATTTCTTGTCTGATGATCTGCCAATGTCATCTCTTTGTGCCTCTCCCAGTCTTTGACCAAGGCATTTTTTTATTTCTCATATCTTGCCTTCTTTACCTAAACTGTCTGGAGCAGAAGAAAAGATACTGCTCCCTTCCTCACTTTTGTCAGTCAAGTGGAAGAAATAGTAGATTCATGGAATCATAGAATTGGAAGGGACATTAAGGTTCCACCCCTGCCGTGGGCACGGACATTTTCCACTAGCCCAGGTTGCCCCAGGTCCCATATCTAACCTGGCCTTGAACACTTCCAGGGATCCACAGCTACTCTGGGTAACCTGTGCCAGGGCCTCCCCACCCTCACAGCCAAAAATTCCTTCCCAATATCCCATCTAACCCTGCACTCTGCCACTGGGAAGCCATTGTCCCTTGTCTTGTCCCTCCATGCCTTGTCCCAAGTCCCTCTCCAGCTCTCCTGGAGCCCCTTTAGGCACTGGCAGGGGCTTTCAGGTGTCCCTGGAGCCTTTTCTTCTACAAGTAAACCCCCCCAAGCTCTCCCAGCTTGGCTTCAGAGTAGAGGGGCTCCAGCCCTTGGAGCATCTTGGCCTCCTCTGGAATTGCTCCAGCAGTCCCATGTCCCCTTTAAGTTGAGGTCTCCAGAGCTGGATGCAGTATTCCAAGTCTTTTGGTCTGAAAAAATAAATTGTTGATAGATACAGTGAATACTTTCATAGGAATGAATACAACTCAGAGACTTCTTATGTGCTTCTCATCTGCTTTTTCCATGTTATCCCAGTCAGTATCTATTTTGATGCAGATGTCAACTATGTAATTTATTAATGTCCCTGAATATTATAATGATGTAAGAGTTTCTGGCATACCACACCTTTGAACACACAGTTTGTGTAAACGTGATTTTTGTCAGCAGTCCACATTGGAAGTAGCCAGGCCTCTCTGGCAAATAGTTTGCACCAGACTTGGTATCAGCTTAGGCTTTTTCACCATTTAAACCATTCCCACTGTGTTATTTACTGCATTATGCTTTTCTAACAATTAACCTGAGGGTTTCAGTTTGCCAGAGGTAACTAAACTGGGTTGATTTGTTATGATGACTCGTGCCAGAATCATTTCACGATGAAAACATGTCATCTGCAGTCCAATTAAAACCATCCCTGTGGGGATACAGCTTTAAAAGTGCCATGTAAATGAAATGGGTGTCTGACAGCTGAAAGTTGTGCTGTTGGTGACCTCGTTAGGGTGCTGCTTTGCTGATTCAGTTCTAAGCTGATGTTAATATTCAAGCAACAAGAGCGAGTGCTATGGACTTCAGCAGAGAAGATAATTTTAAATTCATAACACATAGTGTGTGATTTTTGGTCTCCAGGATTTTTTTCCCCTCTTCTTATATACTTGGGGAAACTATTCCAGCTTACTTGCAGTGCAGCAAAGCAGATTTCATTGGGCTGGGCAGAAAGAATACTGAGTACCTCTAGGCTGACTCGGTAGAAGAAAACTCCTTCATCTCTTTCCTTCTGAGAGACATATTTGGAGAGCCTGGGTTTTTAATGAATGTTCAGTCTCTGATATGCATAAGTGGAGTTACTCCAGCAGTAACAGAGATGGTGCCAGGAAGCTTCTCTCTATTCTAACAGAGATGCTGAGCCTGAAATGTAGTGTGAACTGCTATAGAGTAAATAGCAAAAGTGACTGAAGTCGTGGCAGTGTAGGAGGGTGTGGATGACAAGCAGCTGAAAAGATTGTAGTGAGGGAGGGGAAAGGGTGGAAGCTGTTTAGGGGGTGTATGGGATAGGGATGGCCAGGAGAAGATCCTGATTGGTAGCAGAACCCAGGTTTTGAAGGCTCTTCTTAGGGATGGCAACATGGACTGCAGGGACATTTTCTTCTTGAGGCTGGAGAGGTCCCTGCAGCCAGTCAGTGAAGCCCAAACCTTACATGGTGTTTTGATTTCAGAAAGGATTTAATGGAGATTGGGCCAGGATTCAGTTTGCCTCTTCAGGCACACCTGAAATAACACGTCCTCATGACAGTGGAGTGTCTTAAATGCCATTATGATTGTTTGGTCATTCAGAGAGTGGATTTGGGAAATGAGTCTGCTAACCCCAAGGAATATGCCTTCATTCCATGATTCCGACTACATTCTTCAGACTACATTGATTTTAGTCACTACATCTGGAGAGGTACACACTTATCTGATGTGCAGGCAACTGAACATATGTTTCTTACTCAGTGAGCTAAACCCCATCTCACCTTGAAAACTGAGGGTATTCAGCAAATCTATAGCAGAGCCAGGAACAGAGCACCAGTCTTTTTCCTGGGTCAGCCTTATTCTAAGCAAGTCTGAGTCATACTCCAGCAGGACTCAGAAGCTGTGAAGATAGAATAGAACAAAAGAAAGCATCAGATTTCAGGGTCATGGGGTATTCTGGAGAAACCACAGGAATAGAATAGGGAAGTATTTATGGTCTTGGTCTTTACTGTTCTGCATTCACTGGGTCTGGTTGCAATTTAACCTGTTTGCCTGTATTTTGGAGAAGTACTAAGTGAAAACTAGAACAATAGAGGAATTATTTTTTTCCTTATGATCAATGTGTTCAGTTATGGAAATAGTAGGACTTTTTTATCAATAAGAGTATCTTGAATATTTATATACTGCCTCCAGTCGTCTTAAGTTCATCCACCTGCCTAATTGCTCAAAAATTTGTGAATTCATGTTTTGCTTTAACCATTGAGCCATTGAAGTAAATCTTGTTTCAGTAACTTTGGACTGCAGTTATAAATACAGTGAGTGCTTTCTGATCATGTGATTAACCTAAAATCTCATTAACCTAAAACCCTAACCCACATGAACACTCATCAAGGTCAATTTACCTTATAGAAATTCCTTTGGATTCTCATAGGACTGACCAACTTGATAACTTTAATAACCACAAGTGTGTGATTCCTACTCTTTCCTCTTTCATTGTTGAGTTTTATAATTAATTTCTTGTTTTATTAAATTTCTCCAGGAGCATTGCTGTGCTGCTTAGTAACTTATGTTGGTTTGTTTGCATTTTCTGCCATTCCCTAAACCAGTTGTCCCTTACGAGATCATGGTGTACACCAGCGATGTTTTTGGAGCTGGCACAGATGCAGATGTCTTCATTGTTCTCTATGGAACTGATGGGATCTGCACCCAGCAAAAATCCCTATGCCTTAACAAGAGAGAGCAAAGGATGTATTTTGAAAGGAACTCAGTGAATCAGTTCATCGTGGAGGTAAGACAGAAGATGCTCCCTCTCATCTTATGTTTTCTTAAGGGGATTAAGAGCAGAAAATGCAGTGAAGTGGGAACTCTCGGGAAAACTGTTCAGCTCTTTCACTTGTAGAATGTGCATTCAAAACCCTGTTCTCAAAACTGTGTACTGGATCAAATCTTTTCTTCTGGGCCTTCAGTTAGCAGCAATTCTAAGCTGCAGCATGCAGTGCCCCTGTGGCCTAATGCCATGTTAAGCCTTGGAAAGGCTGGTGCAACTTTATCACAGAGCTGATTTGTACCAATACATGAGGCTTGTCCTTCCAGATGAACTTGAGAACCACTTTGGGAGGTCTTTACATCTTCCATTTCCTAAACCTCACTTGGCAAGGAGAGGGTATCAGCCTCCATACATGCTGGATATAATATGTGCAACTCTCCTTATAAACACTTGCTTGAAGATTTGCTTTCTCTTGCAGTTTGCAATACTTTGAAGCATAACACTTTTTCCTCCCTTTCCTGTCTACAACACCCAATACGGACTTCATAGAGCACCTTGCAACCTCTCTCTGTTTTGAGTTTGATTTGTTTTTGTAATTGAAAGGAAATCTTAAACCATTTTTTTTACAAGTTAAAATACTTCCAGCCCACATTGTTATTATATGTTGTGAATCATAAAATAAATCCTCAGTGTGATTCCTTAAAAACAAAGAATAAGACTTGTTTGGGTGGAGTATCCACATAAGTTTTTGTCATGTAAGTTGCATTAATCCATTGGTATAAATCTGAGTGTTATGATTATGCCTTTATTCCATAAGATTTATTTTACATTTGGTGGAACCTGAAACCTCAGTATTTTTCTTAGATGAAACAAGGGAAAATGCAGTGTGTTCTCCAGATTTATAACATATTAACCTGACCCCAAATTTTATTCTCACGTTACCAGTTCCTCTTTCTGCAGAAGGTGGGGATGAAGCAAAATATATTCTTCTTTCACCTACTTGTGTGGAGCCATAATTTGGAGTTCAACAGACCTTAGAAACAATTTGAGGGATCTCAGGAAACACAAACTGAGAATTGTCTGTCTGTTTTGGTGCTTTTATCTGCCTCTATCATTTTGTATTTTGCAAAAAATCACAAAAGATTAAAGGCTGGTCTCAGTTATGCTTCCAAGTGATGATTTGCTGGAGATGCCTCCAGCAGGATAAAGAACAGTTCTTCTTTAACATGGATCTTTACTGTTCAAGCATCACTTTATTGGTCTGTATTGATTAAAAGCCTCATTGAAAGATGAGTATTTGTTCAGAACAAAAGAGGAAAAATAATTTTCCCCTAGCATATACTTGTGTGCCTGTGTGAGTTGTAGAAATGAGTTTGGATTAATTATTTTGCAGTGAATCTTATGCTGTCTAAAGTCAGGGCATGGTTTATGAATTGTTCAGAGCGT
>JAWWLZ010000094.1:68596427-68607256 GCA_035041345.1 Poliocrania exsul | reverse complement strand
TGCATTTTCAGTCAAACTGACATTATTCAAAATTCAATTTTGCAAATTTTAGCCAAAGAAATGTGTCTGGGTTGGACACCTAAGAGGATGTAGACATCATTCATGCATCCTTGAGAGAGGACACTTCCTCCTGGTGTGTGCCCCAGCAGAGAGGTCACCAGCTAGGGTGGGGGAGAGCTGATTTCTGCTTGGTTCAAAGCAAGGATGTGATTCAGTTATCTCTAGACTTGGAACAGTTTTTTGGCCACAAAGATAATAGTGTCACTGGCTGTGAATAAGCAGTTTTTTAGAAAAGTGGGGCAACTTCAACACCCAAAAATGTCCTGTCCCTCTGGGATAATGGTGCTCTGTTAGAGTTTCCTGTTTAGCATCAGGCAGAGTGAAAACCCCAGATGAGTGTCCTACCCACAGAACCACTCAGTGCACAAATAACATGGCTTACTGCTTAGCTTCAGTGTATCTACTGTCCTCTTTAAAATAAAGTTTTATGACCTGGAGCAATATTCTTTTGAACTGCTAAAGGCTCCAGGAAATCTTGGCTGGGTCAACAGGAGGCTGTGGATAGGACACCTGGAGTTTGAGGATGGAATTGAGCACATTTCATCTCAAAATAAGTTTTATTAAGGTTTTTTTCTTAAGCTGATATATGAGAGTGCTGCAGAAGGTCACTGTGATAGGCAAGGGGCTGAAGCACATGACACACTGGGAAAGACTGAGGAAAACAGCAAATTTGAGCCTTTAGAAAAAAGGCTGGGAGGGAATCTAAGTACAGTCTTCTGCTGCTTGAAGGGAGGTTACAGAGACCATCAGTCCAGACTCTTAGTGGTGAACAGCAAAAGGGCATGAGGCAATGGATGCAAGGTGCAATGAGGAAAACTCTGATCAGATACAAGAAAAAAAATCTTCCCAATGAGAGTGGGGCAGGCCTGGGATGATGATTCAAGAGTGCCTGGGGAATCTACACTCTTAAAGATTTTCAGAAGTTAGTGTCTTTGCAGTTAGCCATGGTCGGAGCAGGAGGTGGATATACACATCTCCCTTTTAATTTGACATTTCCTATAACTCCATGAGGCATTCCTCCCTAATATTGTCACAATTATCTGGCATGTCTGGGCTCATGTTTCCATGGCCTTTACCAGCATTGTTTACTGATGCACACTCAGGTACGGTCTCTATTTCTGTTAGATGGGAACACAAATGGTAATTTGCAGCCCTGTCTCCTCCCTTCCCTCCAACTCCCCCAGTTTAGTGAGAACTTACTGCTAGGTTTTTGCTGTAGGCAGGTGTAATACCTTTCTCCCACCTGACTGATGCTCCACTGAGCCCATATTCAACAAGAGACATAAAGGTGGGTATTTTATTAGGTGTTTGTTGAAGTAACTCACTGACTTGTTCTGAATTCATTCCCATTCTGTTCTTATCACCACAGCATCTGAGCTCCTTCCACGACATGTTAGATAGTGTGACTAATATCTGTTGCATACTGTTTGTTCTGTCACCTTCTCCCAGAGGGAGAAGTGTGTGAAACATTAAGTTTTGCTGGCCTAATTTTATCTTGTGCCTTGCTTAAACTTGTTTGGGGTTGGTTTATATCTCTCTACAATGATCTCTATGTGTTCACACAAAGGAGGCAGGCAAAAGAAAGATGTTATGTGCTTCAAGGAGAGGTAGTGAAGTTCTTCATAACTCTGTTATTTCCTTGGAGTTAATTCCATGCTGGCTCCCAGGAAAGGACTGACTCCCTTAGAGATGAGCTTTGTCTGTAATTTAACTCAGAGCAAATTTCTCCATAAGTTTTGCCCCTTGGATGAAAAGGTTTTATGATATTTTGGAGACCATTTCTCAGGACAAATCACCACAGCAAATACTGTCCACAGGAGAGAACTCCATTTATCTCAGGAAAGCTCAGTACAGGTTTTGAGTCTTTGTTCCACCACATGGCCAAGCCATGTTCTACCACGTCCTGCACTTTATAGGTTTAGTCTTTGTCCTCATCCAAACAGCAGCTGAAATAAGTTTCATCCCTTGTTGTGTCTCTTCACAGATCATCCTGAAGAACCTGACTAATCAAGAAGTGGCCACGTTTACCTATGGGGAATGGCTGTCAAAGCTGAAAAATGCCAATGGAAGCCTGGTGTGTGAGATGCCAGCTGTCATAGATGAGGAGCAGATGATGGAGGACACAACATACTCTCTTCAGGTTAAAACCAGTGATGTTGGAGGTTTGTCCTTGACAGCTACTTTATGACTTTTCTAGCATGAAGTTTGATTTTTAGCAATGGAAAACATCTGCTTAATTTGAAATTATGTTTTAAAAAGCATAATTTAGCAATACTATGCTCGAAAACAACCATTTTGGCTGTATATTCATCACAGCAGTGTTATTCTGAAAGATTCATCCTCATCTGAGTTCTTGGCATAACATCTTTAGACACAAGGTCTAGATTTGACTGTTCACTACTTCCTCTGAAGGCACTTCAACAGAAACTATTACCAGACCATGCTGCAATGGTCAGCAGCCACCTTTCTCTTTTTCTTTTTCTTTTCTTTTTTTTTTTTTTTTTTTTTTTTTTTTTTTTTTTTGTCAGGCCCATTCATGTAGAGTGGTCAAAACTGGTGATTTTCAGTCAGCACTATCTACCTTGCCCAAAGCAGACAGCAATAACTCACCCTCCTTTTCAAAGTGTGACCATTTATCTCAGGCTGTGAAAAACCGTCCCTAAATGCACACCAGATAGAAGAGGTGTAACAGAGTATACAGAAAGCTGCAGATCTTCAAGAGCCAAGAACTGGGATTTCTATGTCATATCCTGGGATCACTGCCTCTTTTCATGAGAAATTCTGTCAGGCTACTAGATGAAGGTTGCAGCCACAGACAGGCTGTTTTGTGCCAAGATGGGGCAACCAGACACTGTCTTGCAAGACACCTTTTATTGAAAGGTTAACCTTAGAGGATATTCTGTCACACCAGTGACATAACCATCTCTTGACCTTGACATCACTTCTGGGGTTGTTTCTTTATTACTTTTTCCCCCTGCATTTAGCAGTGGTAATTTATGCAGCTTGTGAGGTTTGATCTAAGAATATCAAAATCTCCCTGGCAGAACATCTTCATGCCACCTCACCATTTCTTATCTATCTTCTCTGTCTGCTGCTTGTCTGAAAAACATATAGTGAAATACAAAAAACAAAAGACAGATAGAGTGGAAGATTTTTTTAGGTATCTGGCAATCCATCTAATATAATCATAGCTTTTGCTGTGACCTTTTTTTGTGAAATCCAGCCCTAACTCACACAGGTGATGGAAATAGAAATGAGAGTAGAATAGAAGATGACAGCTACAGTAGACAGATGTGCCCTTCCCATTGAATGAAGGATGACGGGTATTAATGAAGAAACATTTCATTTCATTATGAACAGCGACAACCAGTAGGAAAGAGAAGATTACAGGGAGGTTTCAGAGAGTCTGTTTGTGATTAGATCACATAGCTCACTGACATAATGCTGAACTTTATCCAGCTTATCTAAAGTGGGTACAAGTCATGAACCATCTCCCCATTTGATCATTATGTATTCCACGATTACTCCTGGTTGGACCCATTCAGGAAGAAAGGCATTTTATCCTTGACAGTTAGTTTAAACATGTTCTATCATCTCCTGCGACACTGACATTGTCTAGGGACAGCAGTGCTGCATGGGAACTGGAATTAAATGTGTCCATTTCTAGTTGTAACGTTTTTCTCCGCAATAGCTTTCAACTTTGCAGTGCATCAGAGTCACAGAGTAAACAAAAAAAAAATTATAATTAAAAGTAAGAAAGCAAATTCATTTTACCTCTTTGTCATACTTTTTGTCTTAGTCCCTTCTAGTCTACATTTCCTCTGGTCAATTCTTCTGGAAGAGAAGTCTTCATCAGTGGTCTGGATAGTCCTTCTGCAGGGTCTCTGCCAGTCTCTCTTCATCAGGTTCAGTCAGAGACTGCATGATGAAATTAGGATAGATAGCTAAAGTTAGGGAAAATGAATCACATCAAAAATACCCTGCAGAAAACTAGAAAGCATAAGCCATTTCCTCGTCACCACACACTCCCATTTAACAACAGCCTCATTTTACTTTTACCCCAAACAAACCTTTGAGTCGCAGTTTGGCTTTCACAAAGTCTTTCTGCTGTGATGATAATGTAACATACAGAGGTTGTATCAGGGAAAGACTCTGCTCCTGCAAAGGTCAAAAATCACCTCTTTTCCACCACCAGCAGCACCTCAGATGGCAGCTCTCACAGTATACATAGATAAGAAGTGAAGAAGTTGTTAGGGCATACATGTCCAAAGTCAGATGGGTAATCTTTGGTTAAAACCCAAGATCTTGATCCACTTTTGATCTTACAAGTAAAGCACAATCTCATTTTCTTGAAGGTAAGATTCATTGACAGATGCAATAGAGCCAGACCACCTGATGGCTCTTTCTGTGGCACAGAAATGTCCTCACTGGTTAATTTTTACTTGCTCTATTCTACATGTGAGCACAATATATGTGGTAGTACAGTAAAGACGGGGAATGAATAAATACTCCTTTCCCATTTTCCAAGCATTAATGAAGCATAAGGTTTTTATCTCTGCTGTTGTAAGATTAATTAGGGTGTTGTCAGCTCAGCTCCAACCCACAAATTACGTAATTGAGGACAGTAGGTGTCAGTTTCTAGTGCCTTATCAGAGCCTCTGTTATGTCAAAAGAAGGACATTCTTTGGCCTCATAAGGCTGTGACTCAAGCTCACAGTGTGATTAAAAATGATGCATCTGCTCAGTAAGAATCATAAAATCATAGAGAATTCTGTTGGAAGGGTCCTCTGGAGGTTCTTTCACCCATTTTCCTGCTCAAAGAACTATTGCCAACACTGGACCAAGTCAGCTAAGATTCTGCTCAGCCAAATGCTGGACATCTCCAGGGATGGTAATGCCACCACCTTCCCAGGCATCTGATCCAGACCTGCATCATGCTGCTAAGCAACTTGTTTTTTTTCCTGATGCCCAACCTGAATGTACCCAGCAACATCTGCTTGGTGTCTCACAGTGAACCCGGAACTCAAACTGGCATTCTGTATTGAACATTGGGGACTTCCTATTAGCTTGGATTCAATCCCAATATGAATGTTACTGCTCTAACCTTTGGGTCACATTCAACTTTCCAGCATGTGCAGGATTTGTTGCAGCCCAGATGCACAACTTTTTATTTCTCTTTGCTGAATTCCATGGCATTTCTTCTTGCCCAGCCCTCAAGTTTCTCAAGGTCCATCTGGGTTGGAATTCTGGCATTCAGCACATCAGTCATTCCCACACATTTCCAGTTATCTGGAAATCTGCTGAGGAAACACTGTGTCATTGTTTAGGGTGTTGATGATGAAGTTCAGTTCAGCCCTGCAGACCCCAGCACCGACCCATGAGCTATTGCACTCATCAATGTTAAGTCTTGTGCAACCACAGTACCTTCATCTCTTCATTTGTCAAGATTTTGCAGTTCCCAAATGTTCCTGGCAGTTTCCTGGAATTGACAACAACCAAAAAAATATCAGAGACCCAAATAGGTGAAATGTACATTGATTTAACATTTCTGTTCTTTACTTTCCCATCTCCTGCTAATTGCTTGTGAGGGAAATGTCACAGCATGGGACCTTCAAAAGCTTCTTCCTGCAGGGATGGTTTTGCTAAGAAACAGTTGGTTCTGTGCTTTTTGAGACCTGGCATTAATTAGGAGCCTGCTCCTTGCAAGGAAATGGACTTGAGTTTGCTTTGTTCCTCACCTCAACAAGCTTTGGGGTCATAAAAGGTACTGCCAGATGAACTGCCTGAATCCTTGATGCTTTCTCTTCCTACTTAAACCCTTACAAGGGAACTGCTGAAAATTACCCCCAATTTAACATGGGAAGCCACATGTAGCTTTGCCTTTCCTCTATGTGATTTTTTTCTTCTCTTTTTCTTTTAGTAATTTTTTTCAGTCCTTCAGTAAGAACTGGTGTGATTTCTTCCTAGTTTAAATAATTGTCCTTTGGAAGTGGTAGCTTTCTCCAAAAGTTTACAGCACCTCCAACTTTGTCTTTGTATTGTGTTTGAATGGAGCTGTGGGAAATACTGTCTATGTGGCTTAAAGTGTATTTATGATATTCTTGTGTAATAAACAGTTTGGCAGGTGATTAGAGTTTCAAAGCTGGGCTCTCTGACCGAGGGCAGCAGATGCTGAGTTTCTTTGTAAGACAGATTTGGGTCTGATGATCTTGTTTTCCTTCTCTGAAATTTGAGGGCTTTGGTTCTGACACAGGAAGGACAGCCTGCCCATGTGGAATCATTTTTCTCTCTATGAACCTGCTTTTTTATTATAGCTTCAAAAGTAAAATGCAATGATTTTGGTCAAATTATAACTAGAGCCAGGTGAAAATGTAACACTGGCAGCTAAAATGTTCCTAAGGACACTGCAGGTGATGGTTTGCCCTTGAACTTCCCAAAAGTTAGAAAAACAGTGTGTCTGGTTTCTCGCAAAATATGGATGGTTGTAGACATATGAAATTCAGTGTCAGGTAATAAAGATCCTCTTAGAAATTTTTATTTTCCTAACATATACATAATAAGAAGCTGGGAGTTGGTGTGACAAACTATTGCATGAAAAGCTGTGACTTTTTTCATTAAATGCAGCATGGGCAATATTTTGAGAAACAGTAATGTAGAAGGAAGACCTGTGGGAGGGGAAACTGGGCCACAAGTTGCTGTAGTGGCTTGGCTGATGATCTGCACTTAACTCTGAAATCCCTGTGCCACAAAACACAGTGAGAGCAGGAGAAGACAGATCCCAGGTGAAGCATCCTGAGCGCCACAAGACATCCTGGAAGAGGTTGTGGGACTGCAGAAGGGATTAATAGTGAGGAAAGGACACTCTGTCTCAGTGCAAAGCCCAGGACAATGCTTTGTAGCTATAAGAGTTAAAGTATGTTCTTTAACACTTTTGTAGATTATGGGATTCTGCCGGGTGAGTCACTTTACTTCCCAAACTACCTTGGAATAATGCGAGTCACAACACTGACGTCCTCTAAAGAGCATTGTGACTGACAGTGCTCCATCAGGAACAGATGTTCCTGCTTCCCATTGACACTGCCATGGTCATGGTCTGCACACCTTGATTTCAAGGGCAAAGCATCCAGCTCTGTTTGTGGGATGGGCTGGAATAGCTGGATTTTAGCTGGATTTAGGTATCCTCCCTGCGGGATCCTACACAAATCCACTGAAATGTTTTGGCTGTGCCCAGAGGAACATGAGCATCTCTGCAGTCTCTTCCAGTCTCCCTTTGCTTCCACTTCATGCAGTTTGGATCTGGGAGTCAGTCTGACTTGATAGACTAACTCATAATATTTTCCTTTGCTATCTCCTTCCAGGAGCAGGAACTGATGCCAACGTGTCCTTGATCCTGTTTGGGGAGTATGGGGACAGCGGGACCCTGGCTCTGAAGGAGTCCAACAAGTCTAACAAGTTTGAGAGGAACCAGATGGACGAATTCAGCTTCTCAGACATGCTGAGCCTGGGAGACCTCTGCAAAGTGCGGGTCTGGCACGACAACAAAGGTCAGGGCAGTGACTTGTGGGGTGGGAGAGGTCAGGACAACATTTTCACTTGAGGAAACACACCCTGCTCCATGGACACAAGGCAGTCTGAGGGCACTACTACCAGCTCTGCAGCAGGCTGGGTGGATTATCTGGATTTTACAGGGATCCTGGGTCCCAGCTTGCCTGTCTAGGCACACCTCCTTCATGCAGGTGTAGTATCTGCTCTAATGGGTCTCCAGCTTCAGTCTGAGCTCACAGCCACCACTGCAGCACCTCCAGAGCAAAGCCAACCAACCTGTTGTCCCAACACATGGACTCTGTTCATGCCATACCTTTCACACAGGCCAGCATGGCACTTCCAGAGCAATTTAATGCCATTGCCCTGACACCGACACATGAGGTAATGCAGCCTGGCATAACACAGTGAGCTTTAGAAGACAGAAATAAGGATCTGTGTCTGCCTTTATTAAGATCACTACATCAGCCATGAGTGTGCAGTGCCCTGCTGAGAGAAATTCCGATATTTCCCTGCTGGTGGACACCCTGACTGGTGTCACAAACAGCAGAGCAGCGTTCAGTGCTACTGTCACAGTCATTTGTGTTGTTGTTCAGGCACCAGCAGTATCTTGTAACAAATGCATCATTGACACTACTGTGGTGACATCCCATCCCATCCCACCTTCATGTGAAAGAGATTATATTGCATTAGCAATGGCTTGCTCTCTGACAGCCAGCCCTTGCTAATCCAGCCCAAAGAGGAAGCTCAACAGCTCCCACAGACTGACCTGCGTCACTCTTAACAAGGCTGTTTGGGCAGTAATATTTATCAAAATCCAAGGAGGAATGGCATCAGGACTACTCAGTCATTACCTGCTTGTACTGAGGCAGCAAGTTATGGTGAGGATGGGGTTTTATGTCAGTATGGATGTGTCCTGGCTATCATCCTCTTGACTAATCCAGGTTGTGGCAGATGGGAAAGGCTCTGTCTCATGTAGTATTAATTTTAAAAATGCTACCTCTGAATCAAACTTTCCCACTGGAAGTTTGTCTCCTTATTTTTATTTTAAAAAAAAGAGAGAGAGAAAGAAAAGAAATCTTATTGTAGCTTCTGTCTGCTGTGAAATATGGGAAATACAACCATCCACCTAACATGAATTGTTTATTCCCAGACACTCCAAGCTTTGAGCTTGGATTTATCACTCCCATAACACAGAGCAATTTAGTTGATTAAACTCTGTAATATCATGTTTTATAGCTGGTGCTGAATGCAGTAAGGGAGTTGCTTTCAACTGATTACTTTGCCAAAACACTTATTCCTTGGATCTGCAGTTTACATGCAGTTATGGAAAAGACTATTGAAACACTCATGACAGTTTTGGGTTAGCAAACAGGCAACTCTGCAGTTGCAAGGTTGGTTCAGATGTCCTCCTAATAGCAGCAGGAAGTCAACTTGAACTCACAGATTTGCTTTCAAATATGTTACCAGCTAAAATGTGTATAAAAGAACATTTTCCTCAAGAGGCATCATGGCTCCCTGGTGACTGGCCATGCTGACAGAATGAAATTCACCCACCAGAGCTGAGCTGGTCCTTAGGGCTCACGAACACAAATAGCCTGGTATGTAGGAAGATGAGAACTGGGTCAGACTGAGGGTCTGTGGAGCCCAGCAGTTCTTTCCAACAGCAGCATCTCTGGGTGCCTCAGGAAGAGGAAGAACTGAGCACGCAAGTGTAGTCCTTCCACAGTCCCCTGCATCTTGCTATGCATCACTCAGAACATCTGAACTGGGTATCATTTTTGTCTACTAAGTACCTTTCAGTGAGTTTGCTCACTCAGGTTCTTTCCCAGGCTCATCAGGAGACACAGCACCCACACATGGCGATGAGTGCCATGGGTCTATTCCTTGTTGCGTGACAAGTGAATCCTGTTAATCCAGGTGGTTTTCTTGCCTTTTCCTTCTTGCACAAGTGATCATGGTTCACCTTCTCTGTGCCACTGATGATGCTGTTGATAGAGGTTGGGCAGTCAACCCTTTGCAGCTGGGCCGTGGTAGTTTCTAGCTGTGTGCTGTTGGTTAGTGGCAAAGGGAAGTAACAGAGTTTAGCCTAGGGCTAAGCAGCAGATAGGCTCCATTTGCTTAAATTTGCTGTGGGCTAAGAACATGTGCCTAGATAGCTGCCACAAGTCATCTAAAATAGTAATCTATGTGTCCAAACCTGAAATATGTATATAAATACACATTTGAACCTCTCATTCTCTTTCCTTATTCCATCACAACACTCGTTTCGACTTGTAGATACTAGTTTTTACCAGATGTGGCTGACTGCAGGGTTAATTTAAGCCTTGGACAAACAACACACTCAGGTTTTGTTCAGCAAAATGTTCAGCTCTTTTCCTGCAGAAAGAAGGAAAACTGTAGTTTAAGTCATAACATATGTTGTCTACGTTGTTCTTGCATTAGTCATGTGAAAGGCATATCCTATCCAAAACTTCACACAATGCAGCATGACAGTTTGTTGGGTGGGCAGGGTATTTATTACTGCTGGAATCCCAGGCTATAGCTATCCTTTGAATACATGCCTTCTCTTTATACATAATTTAAATAAATTGGCTGCAGCACTGCTTAGAAGTTCCAGGCTCTATTTTTTGGAAGGAGTAGCGGGGTCAGGGGTCAAGGGTATATTTTTTGTCAGATGCATGGGGGACTTTGTGTATTAAATAAAAATGTATTGTATTTACCATTAATTTGAGGCATCAGAAGTTGATAATTCTTTCTGTAGGATTTTTTTTGTTGTTTTTTGGACTAAGTGGTTGTCTGCCAACGACCTGTGGAAGGCTGGGCCTCACACTGGGCTGCCCCATTGTTCTTTAAATGTAGAATACATGGAACATGGTTGATGTTCTTTTTTCTATCTTCTAAATAATCAGTCTCAGTCATGGAATTATGAATGGTTTGGGTTGGATGCAACCTTAAAGCCAATCTTGTTCCCACCCATGATACCTTCCACTAGCCCAGGTTGCTCCAAGTAACATCCAACCTGGCCTTGGACAATTCCAGGGTTAGGGCAGCCACAGCTTTCCTGGGAAATCTGTGTCAGGGCCTCCCCACCTTCACAGAAAAGAATTTCTTCCCAATATCCCATCTATCCCTGCCCTCTGGTAGTTTGAAGCCATTCCCCCTTGTCCTGTCCCTCCATCCCTTGTCCCCAGTCCCTCTCCAGCTCTCCTGGAGCCCCTTTAGGC
>JAWWLZ010000094.1:68560393-68592607 GCA_035041345.1 Poliocrania exsul | reverse complement strand
CTGCTTCCAAAACCAAATAAAAAAAGTTCTGCTAGAGATAGATAAGGGATAGAGAGGATAGTCAATGAATATGTCTGCAAAGAGTGGACACTTCCATGGGCATGTGTGTGTATTCAAGGTTGGATGTGGTTCTGACAGCAAATTTGAACCTCCTAGCTCGTTTTTTGGAGGGAATAGAGACTATTCACTAAAGCAAGGTCAGGAACCAGGTGCCTGGTGAGCAGTGAACCCACCAGACTCATTTCATTTTCTTTTCCCCCTCCATCCTCCCACGTTTCTACAGGTGTCAAAACAGCTTAATATTTTAGGGGTGAATATAGGCAAGTGGTGGCTGCTCCCAAGAGGGCCGAAGGAAACTTGTGGTGCTGCAGGTTGGGCTTTCAGTGGAATGGAGCAGTAATGTCATTATCTGTGTTTCATCTACCACTTCCGAAGTCAGGCTCAATTGTGCTAATCACTGCAGAAATGCATGACAAGGAGCTTACAATCCAACCTACCCAAGGTCAGAAAAACACAGACTTTCCACACCACCTGGGGAAAAAGCAAAATGGCCCTGTGAGGACTTTTCAGATGAAGACAAAGGTCAGCATCACCCAGTGGCCAGCCTGGACCCCTTTGGGAAGGAGGATAAATGGGACAAATAACTGCTCTTTTGGATAAGGACATTTGGGAAAGAGAATGCATTTCACTACATCACACTAAATTATACAGAGTCAAGCAAGCAAAGTGATTCTTCTTTCCCCCAAAGCTCTTCTCTTCCTCTAATTACATTTGAAATGTTTTGCATGCTATTGAAAATGTCACTTCCAGCTGCAGACCATTAAGGAGCCTACGTAGCACTGCCACGGGTTTTATTAGGGCAGGTTTGCTGCTGCAGATTTCAATGGCTGCAAACACAGGCCTGGAGTGAAATACCTTTTGTTACAAACGTTGAACACTTGTTTTGGTGATAGGGGACTTTTCACAAAGGCACAGTGCTCACCAAATTATTGTGAAGACCAAGACCTGCATAATGGAGCATGAACTGCTCAGATACATGCCATTTCTTCCCTTCTGCCTCAAAACACTAATGGAAACAAATGTAGTGGTCCTGGTTTGCACTGGAGTCACTGCAGAAAAGCCCATGATGCTTTCCCAAGGCGTTTGTGCAGCTCTTTTTTTTTTTTTTCCGAGCCCTTGTTCTCCTGGTAAGTTGCTCGAGGTGCCAAAGGGATACAAAAAGATCTACTCTGGTTTTTCTTCAAGCACCCGAAGCTGAGTGATGGAGCAGCTCTGGCTTTCACAGAGGAGCAGGATCCACCTTCCAACTGTGTCCAGGGGAAAGGCAGATGAGACATCACTGCAGGGATCCACCAGTTTCTCCTGTGTGGCCAGGCTGTGTGAGCAGTGGTCAAGACTTGGGAAGGTTCTTTCACCCTGCTATACTCACACCACACCACTTTTCTGACTCCTCTTTCTCACTCCTTCACTGACACTGCTCCATAAACCAGCTTGGGCTGAGGATTTGATGCCTCTGGGTTTACATCCATATGGGATGTAGTTTCCTCTCCTATTATTGCTTTGATGCTGAAATGTGTCTGAGCCCATTGCTCTGCAGAAGTCACATGGGAACAGAAAGTATAAACAGGGTAATACCCTGAAACCAGGATTTCATGACCTGAAGAGTGGTTCTGCAAACATGATTTATTCGCTTTCCACTGATGTGATCCACAGCACACAGAGCCAGTCCAGCAGAGGGAAAGTCTCACATTTAGAAGCATCACTGTCTTTGCATTTTTTTCAAGATCAGTGCAAAAGGAAATCTAATATATCTTTTCGCAGCCTGAAACAAGAGAAAAACAATAGCTTTTCTGGTAAAGCAGAATAGTTTCTTCAGACACAAAGAAAACCTTCCATTTCCATATCAGCTTTTAAATGGTGTTTAGTTCTGTGGCAATGATGTGACACCTGGCACAATGAGACATGGATAGGGTGGAAAGATGTGCTTCTCTGGAGATATCCATTACAGCTTTCACCTGGGGTTAACCATTTCTCTTGAGAAATGTAAAGTAATATGAGGGATTCTTCTACATCTTCCAGGTCTCCTAATATAAATGAAGTTGCTAACCATCAGGAATGAAAATGAGGAAAAAAAAGCAAATTTTAGTGAGAGGGAAGAGAATATTTTCTTTAAAGCAGCCAGGGGGTCTTTTGGGGCAGCTGCACCATTTTTCTGAGAGTGGCTATCCAGGTCCTTGATTTAAGGACTGGAAGGGACAGGCTGTAGGTATTTGCTTTCCATTTCCAATCCCTGACAGAGCCCAGCCTTGCTCTTTGAATAGCCCAGAGATGATGAAAGAATCTTTGCAGGGAGATGCAGGAAAAGCTGCACTTTGTGCTTGCTTTGCCCTCAACTTCAACATCTGCTGTAAGTCAGCACTGGGGTATTTCTCCCTCCGATAAAAGAACAGGATTTTGTTGCAGCTTTTCTGGTGAGTGGCTTCTGGGACCAGGCTGTAGAAAAGGGAGAAGGGTATGTGCATCCCACCCAGTCTCTTTCCTGGTACTGCTCCTTAACACTGACCCTGACCCCATCATCTTGTTCACTCCTGGCAACAGGGCTGAGATCACCAATTTATTCTGCCCTGGTCTGCAGCCATGGATGTCTCTCCCTGGAGAAGGATGGGATGTTTTCTTTCTTTCTTTCATGCTGTACTGTTGTCACAAACTCTTTGATGGAAGTAGAGCAGCCTCCTGAATATGCTGCAGAAATGTTCACTGAACTTAAATGGAAGTGAGCCTACCAAAAGATCAACAGCTGACACTGAAAACATGTTTAGAATAAATTTCCAAATAACCCCAAAGAGCAAGTTCCTCTAGCTAAAGCACAGTGGGAGCCCTGGAGAACTTCACAGGGTTATAGAATCCCAGAATGGTTTGGATTGTAAGGGATCTTGCCTTAGGCAGGGACACCTTTCCCTAGATCAGGTTGCTCTAACCTGACCTTGAACACTTCCAGGGATGGGGCAGCCACAGCTTCTCTGGGCAACCTGTGAAATTAAAGAAAACAGAACCAAACTCTTCTCACCAGTGTCCAGTGACAGGACAAGAATCAGTCGGCTCAAGCTGAAATACAGGAAAATCCATTCAAAAATAAGGAAAAAACCTTTTTTTCTCTGCACAGTAAATCAAAGTCTGGCACAGGCCACCCAGAGAGGTTGTGGAAACTTCATCCTTGGAGATATTAAAAAAATGGCCAGAGCCCTGATGAACCTGCTTTAGTTGAGCTTCCTCTAAGCAGAGGTTGGACCAGATGTGCTACAGATGACCCTTCCAACCACAATAATTCTGCAGTTCTGTGCCCCTGAAATTTAAGGGGCAAGTGGTGTTGTTGGTTGAAGTCTATGCTTTTTAGTGCTCAGTTTCCTAGCTTGGAGAAGGTTCATGAAGGCCAAACATAAAACAGCAGTGGCAGTGACGCTGGTAGAGAATTGCCAACACTTGTTGTGGGGGGCTCACAGTCCACAGCAAAAGGGTGACTTGTTGACATAACTCAAAAAGGTGCCATCATTTTCTTCGCAAGGGTAATGAGGATTAATATTTCCAGACTAATAAAGTAGGCACATGGCAGTGAGTTCCTGGAAAAGCAAGAACTGTTTAATGGCTGTGGGATGTACGTAATAAGTCAGCAGAGGTGTCTCATCATGAACATAACCTTTCTTTGTCTGACTAATAACAGGACTTGTAAGTAGAACTGTCATAACCTTTGGTCTCCACGAAACTCAAAAAGGGCATCTTAGGTTTCAACAAAGAAATCAGGAAAGTGTTCTCAAATGCTATTTTCTTAATTTCCAAGTTGCTTTTCCAATGGGGAAAAAAAGCCAAAACAGACAAACAGAAGTAGCAAACTAAAAGGATGCCATGACTCCTCAGAAGGATCCAAGGTAAAAGTTAAGAGATTTGGTGTCTCTGCTAGAACATCCATCACTTTAGTGCGTCCTGTGTTCATGTCCAGTCCCAGCACTGGGGAATTCACCGTGGTTGCTTGGCAAAGAAGGGCAATTTCCTTGCATGTGGTAGCTGGCAAGGTCAAAGGAGAAAGTTGTACTTTGCATTCTGATCTTCAAATCCAAATATGAAGGATTTGGAGGCAATACAGGCCAAAGGGAAAGATATTAAAGCCTACTCACACTCCCAAAACATGACCACACAGACACTGCTATGTCTTCACTGATAGCTACAGAAGTGTTTGCAGTAGGGGTGGGGGTAAGTTAGGTGTAAAGTGGGGGTTAGAACATGTGATCATCTTTCCTTTTGCTTTAAGTCTTCATTTTTCCCTTAAAATAGTTAGAAAATTCAGCAGCACTTTCTATGACAGAAGGTGCTCTGTTAACTTTTACCCCCCAAACCTCTGATTTCCAGGAGTTTTCATGCTTTGGGCTCTGACAAAGAGTCCCCTGGTTTCCCTGGGACTTTGTAAGGTTTTATTATTCCTGAGCCACAGCAGTGCTTCTTCAGGGGATGGCCCCTATGTAGACATGTGTCAGACCAGCCCTGCCTCTCCCTGCTACCTGCAGCTGCTATGGGTACTGTAGAAGCCACATCTCATGCAGAATGCAGGGCAAGGACAGGAGTTGGTCCCTAACCCAGAAAGTCTGAAACCCAACTTCTCCAGGGCCATTCTCCAACACCTTTATGTCTGATCAAAAGCCAGCAGGTCCCTCAAAAAATGGTCTGACTCTAGAAGGGGGATCAGGTGATGGTCTTGTGCCAGTTGGTTTTGATATCAAAACAATATCGTGTTCACTGATGACATTATCTAAAGAAAATAGCCATTAGCAGCATCCAGCTCTGGACTTCACAGCATGGGAAAGACACGGACCTCTTGGTGCAAGTCCAGAGGAGGCCATGTAGACACTCCAAGGGCTTGAGTCCCTCTGCTCTGGAGCCAGGCTGGGAGAGCTGGGGGGGTTCACCTGGAGGAGAGAAGGCTCCAGGGACACCTGAGAGCCCCTTGCAGTGCCTAAAGGGGCTCCAGGAGAGCTGGAGAGGGACCTGGGACAAGTGCCTGGAAAACAGTCCATGATTCTATAATTTCTATCACCAAGATGGTGCTACCAAGGAAAGGTACCTCACCTCCTTACCCAACTATATAACCAAATCTGTTTTATTTTGTTGTTTCACTAGGAATTGCACCAGGTTGGCACTTGGAATACATTGATGTGATGGACTCTGCCATGGACAAGACATTTCGCTTTCAGTGTGATCGCTGGCTGGCTAAAGGTGAAGATGATGGGCAGCTCATAAGGGAACTGGCTTGTGCCAATAATGACATCCTGGAGCTGAAGGAACGGACTGGTAAGTTTGGAGATCTCTTTTGTCATTTGCTGAGGGACCTCAGAGGCCATAGGACCACATCTCCTGCAAGTTGCTTCACTAAGCATTTCCACACAGGCTTTAAGGATTGGACTATTTCATATACTCTTTACTTCAAAAGTGCTGTGAAAAGAAAGAAACAAATCAGGATTTACGAGGGGAAAAATTATCTCATTGTGACTTGAAACCTAAAAGTGTCCCATCTGCAGTGGTTCAACCCAGCAATAAGCCATAAGAACACATGAGTCTGATCTCATTAGAAGTAATGTTCTTGAGTCTTTGAGGTGGAAAATAAGATCAATCCTTAAAGCTTTGTAAGTAATATTGCTCCAGCTTCCTCCTTAACTTGTTCTGGGCAACTAGCTCAAGTATCCCAGATGAACATGACAGCTGAGCTTAACCGCCCATGACCCTGGGTCTGCTCTGGGTGTCCCACTGGGTCCAAGGTAATTATCCTGGTATCAGATGTGGTGAGTGAGTCAGCCAACAAGAGTTATTTAACTGTACTTGATGATTTGTAAGGTGCATCTCAAGAACTCCAGCACTAGCGTTCTGCTTCAGGAAAGTCCTGGAGAGTCAATAATCACATCACTTTACTGTGAATTCATTCTGCCACTGCAAAAAAACAGCCTTGTGGTGGGCCTTTTGGGTACTTATGGGCCATCACAGTACCTGAGCACATCCTGATGGGTACATGGGTACCCTCACTCTGTTAGGAACAATGGCACAAAAACAAAAAAAAAAAAAAAAAGAAAGAGGATTTGGACAGTGTTTAAAATGGAGTGCTTAGCACAGCAGGGAGCTGAACACAGCTTGTTCAAGATGGACTTTGATGGTCCTTGTGGTCTCTTCCAACTCAGGATATTCTGTGATTCTAAGAATAACTCCATCTATTCTTGCTACCCAATTGAGCAGGACTCACATTTTTCATGTGCTCTATCCCAACGCACTTAGAAGTCAAAAGTCCCACATATTTCAGTGTATTTCTATCCTTATTTTGCAAGTGCTTTCTTGTGTGCTGTGATAAATATTAGGAAAGGAGATTTTAAGCAAAGTGACAGCCAAATGAAGAGATCTTGCTGGCCATCTGCTCCTCCTTTTCTATTTAACGTGTGTGTTAATTATGCTCTAAAGCCTATGAGATTGTCACAGTAACAAGCGACAGAGAGGATGCAGATACAAAGGAAAACGTCTGGATCATCTTAGAAGGAAAGATGGGCCGCTCAAAGGAATTCCTTATGGAAAACTCCTCCAAGAAAAGGAGATTTGAAAGGTAGTAAACAGAATGATGGGCTAGGGGAACTCCCCACAGGTTGTGTGTCCTCCACAAATGCCAATTCTTGTCCAGGATGGCTTAGAGAGCTGTGTTTGTGCCATGCTCCAAAAAGCTTAATGGCTTCTCACCTGGATTAAAAGGAACATAAAAAATTACTTTCTTATGGGCAGCCACAGAGCAGGTTTTAAAATTATAAGAAAAAGGCATTTGGCAAAAGGAAATACAGATGTTGTATGTGTGTGTGTGTCTCCCGTTGTATCATGCAAAGGGATTTCTGGCGAGCCCCCAGGGAGGCTCTGTGTGTGTTTTTGAGCTGGGAGGAGCAGAAGGAAGCTGGGGTGGTTTTAATTCCTTTTGCAGCATCTCACTGGCAGTGGGAATCAGAGAGAAAGTAATAATAGTTGGAGGCTAAATGTTGTCAGAGCTGCTCAGATTTGACTTCCCAGACGAACCTGGGGGGCAAGGCTGCGAGGTCACTGTCGCGTGAGGAGAACCAGGAATCAGCCTCTCACGCAGACAAGCTGTAGGCACATCCATGTTACATGGGGCATATTCCTTCTCCCACGTGGGATCAAAGTGCTCCAAGTGTGAGATGGGTTTTTCTGCTTTGTTTAAGGACACAGAGCGCCCTTAGGACATGGGAACCTCATCAAAGTCCTGGGCGCTGCTGATGTTCTCCTGCTTTGCAAGGAGAAAGGGTTTTTCTAGTAAAGGACAGTGAAATGGCAGCTGATGTGGAATGTAGTATGAATGTCTGAGGTATCATGTGAAATAGGAAAGATCAAGAGGAAGCTGACAGTGTCTACAGAGGAGTTAGACACTCCCCTCCGAAGCATTAGTCACAGTCTATCCTTGGAGGAAGGTTGGAAGAAACACCAACCCAAGGAAATAAACCTAACAGACCTCGGGGGATATGACAGGGATCCAGAAAACAGTTTGATAGAAACTTGTCATCCCTGCCCATTTCAGGGGTTTAGAACTAGATGATCTTTAAGGTCCTTTCAAACCAAACTAAACTTTTCTGACATTCTATGATTCTATTGTTTCCCTAAACTATTTCCAATCTGAACTTCAGGAAGGGTGGCTGAACTAGCAAATTTAAAACAGCTATGGTGGGTAGATGTGTAGCAGATACAATATCTGTCAAAAATGAATGAATGAATAAGTGCTGGAGGGGAAATTAGTCATTCTTTAGCTTTATCTATAATGAGGCAAATTGATTCTGTATGTGGAACAGCTCAAGTTTATCCTGGGAAGTCCTAGTGGCAACAATTTAAAGTGTCACCCCTAATCAGGGAAAATACTAAATTTAAATATGTAAATTATACTTTGTGTTGAATGATTGTAGGTTAAATCAAATGACTGTAAATGAAGGCTTATCCTCTATATCCTATAGCTATGTGCAAATTACTTAATGTCCATATGAGACAAGTCACTGGCAGCCTTCAGGATACTGAAACTGCTCCTTATTTCCTGTAGGGGAGCAACAGACACATTTCAGTTTTCTTCAAAGAATGTTGGTGACATTGCAGCCATCTGTGTTGGTCACTGCCCAAAAGATGGGAAGAAGTCATCTGCAAAAGCTGATGTCTTCTGGCATGTCCAGGAGATTATCGTGACAGAGATGGAGCTTTGCAACAAGTAAGTGATTTCTCATCTGCAAGGAGCTGCTCCAGGAGGGCATGGGGAAGCTGAGCAACTCTGCACACATACTCATGAAGCATTTCAAACTTAAGAAATAACAGAAAGTCTCACCTTAGTCTGAAAGTTAAGGATATGTTCTTTGGTGTGTCAGGTACAGAACAACCCTGCCTGACTCATCTGTGCAATTTCAGTGTTCTTAGAGAGGGCTTTTCATGTGCAGATAAGTTTGTAAACAAGCTGCCTTGGGTGAAGCTTGCAACTAGGAAAAATTACTGTCTCAGCTTGTGGGAAATACTCCAAACTGACTGAAATTTAAGGGGTTTGTAGGATGGTCTGCATAGACTGGTCTCTTAAGTCACGTGAAATAGCTCCTAGAAAAAAGCTCAGGGTGAGACAAAACCTGAGCCAGTGATTCAGACCACCTTGGATGAGCAAGCCTTCTGGTCTAGTTCAGAGGGATGGACATGACTGGAAAGGTTGCGGTCATGCAGCTAGAATTTACCTAAAGAGCCCTGAGATATCAGGCCCTACATGTTTTAGTCTAAGCCCCAACTTTGGAAGTGGTAACATTCACAACTCAGGGAGCAGAGAGCACAGGGGCTGTGCAGCAACCAGAGGAGATCATCCATCTGCAGAACAAACTGCACTTCAGTAAAACAATCCACAATGTTAATTGTGTATTTCTCATCTTCTTCACGATATTTCCATTGCTGCTAAAGAGTTTAACTACAGGGAGTTCATTCCAGCTGAAACAATTGAGTGTTTAAGAAGAAATCCTTGAAGTGTTGTTTTTTTTTTTTTATTTTTAAAGCTAAGAGCCTCTCCTAGCAAATTAATCAGCTAGCTGAAGAGCCTTAATAATATTTGCTGAATGAAAACTCAGTCAATTGCATACTAAAACATGTTCTTTTCTTCTGGTGGGGAAAAACCTGGAACCCTCGAAGTCCAGCTGTGCAATCAAATCCATGCTCTAAACTCGTTAGGAACGTGATGAAACTGCTGAAACAATGTGTTGTGAAGGGGCCAAAGATATTGCCATAAAGACCCAGGGTTTTTTAAGCTATTTAAAGTTAAAGAGGGCAGCCAGGAGGTATGGTTAAAGCCTGCAGCCTGTCCTTACACTGAAGCAGGGCTCTAGCTCTGCAGATGCAGCACTTCATAGTGGTGTTTGCAGTGGAAATGATCAACTGGAGAGATTGTACCACAAGAGCAAGCTCTCACTTCAAGTATTTCCCATCCCAAATATCAAAATAAAACACCCAGACAAGACAAAGACCAAATTAAAAGAGTTACGAAATTGCTGCAGCAATAGTTTTGAATTACACTGGGATTTTGCCCTCTAGTAGTATATCTTATTATGTGAAAGGGCTGTATTTAAAGTTTTCCTTGCAAATCACAGGGCTAGAAAGGTCATCTTTTTTTTTTCTTGCCCCTTGTGAAGATTGGCATATGCCATTATACCTCCAGACTGAGATACACAGCTGAAGAAATAAAACTGCAGCATCAGGCAACCTCTCCACCCTACTCTCATGCAGTTTTTCTGCCCCTTAGCCTAAAATTTTCCTCCCTTGGGAATTTCTCATTTACAAAGTCTCTTTCCAGAGAAAGAAGTGTTTTATTCTGGCTGCAGAAAATGCCAAAATTTTGGAAATGCTTAAGAAAAGCAGTACAGATGAAATCGTAGTAACCCTTCCTCCAGGTGTTCATTTTACACACATACACACTGCAATCCAGCTACACTCCATTCAGGAGAGCCTGCTGCAGTTTGGTGAAGGGGAGGGAAGGGGGAAAAGCTCATTTGGAACTGATCTGCATCATTGGAAATGAAATACATCATTAAAAGCAGAGTGCTCCAGCCCTTGGCTGGGTGCCAGATACGAGGTAATTTATGGATGTGCTCTGTGCTCCCTGCACATCACCAGAGGCAGCACTGCAGAGACAAGGGCTTTCAGCATCTGGTACCTATCATTTCTGTGTTTCATGATTTTTTTTCCCTGCTAAGGATGAGATGGTTGATCTAGAAAGGAAAGGGTATATTTAAACCTCCTCTACATTTCCGATTTCCTTTTTTTCTGCTTTTTTCCTGCATTAGCTGAGGATATGACAGCTCATCCTGCCTTGGTGGGTCTGTAACTGGACATGCCATTGCACGGGCAAAAGAGATGACAAGAGCCCCACACTGATCCTTCCCATGTGCAGGGTACCTGTGTAGGGAGATGTTAGATGTTCCAGTTTCAGTTGCAATGCTCCATCATGGCTCTTTGTAGAGGGAAATTCTAGTGCTCCATATATGGAAAAGTGCTGAAACAGCACTAATATTGGGCAATTTAGCAGAATGGCCAGTCCATAAATTCCTGGCTCCTTGCTTGTGCCAGTCATGGTGTAGTAGCAGGACTATGGCAGTGCCTTTCCCTGTGCTGGCACTGCTGAGGCACCTCCAGTGCTGGGGCAGTTCTGGGCCCCTCAGACAGGAGACATGGAGGGGCTGGAGCATGTTCAGGGAAGGAAATGGAGCTGGGAAGGGGCTGGAGCAGCAGGAGCAGCTGAGGGAGCTGGGGGGGCTCAGCCTGGAGAAAAGGAGGCTCAGAGGGGACCTTCTCACTCTCTGCAACTCCCTGACAGGAGTGGGGAGCCAGGGTGGGTCAGGCTCTGCTCCCAGGGAGCAGGTGATGGAATGAGTGGAAACATCCTCAAGTTGTGGCAGGAGAGGTTTAGATTGGATATTAGGGAAAATTCCTTTATGGAAAGAGTTGTCCAACCCTGGTACAGCTGCCCATGGCAGCGGTGGATTTGAAAGCCATGTGGATGTGGCACCTGGAGACATGGGTTAGCGATGGCCTTGGCAGCACTGGGTTAACAGTTGGACTCAAAGATCTTAGAGGTCTTTTTCAGGCTAACCAATTCTGTGATTCTATAACATATGCCCCATAGGGTGAACATCTATACCATTAACATGGCACTGGTTTTCCCCTGGCAGATACTTTTTCAGATGCAATTCGAAAATCCCTCTGCGATACAAGAGACGAGACTACAAAGTCTTTGAGTGTGCCAAGGTCACCGAGAGCTTTGCCAGCAAAGCCCGGAGCTTGGTGCCAGTCAAATACGAGACCATCGTGGTCACAGGCTTTGAGAAGGGTGCCGGGACCGACGCCAACGTGTTCATCACCATCTACGGGCTGAACGGGGACTCGGGAAAGCGGGCGCTGAAGCAGAAGTTCAGGAACCTCTTTGAAAGAGGCAAAACCAACAGGTTTTACCTGGAAACACTGGACATGGGGGAGCTTAAAAAGGTCCGGATTGAGCATGACAACAGTGGTCTGGCACCAGGCTGGCTGGTGGAGCGGGTGGAGATCACAAACTCTGCCACTGGTGTGACCACCATATTTCCCTGCGGGAAGTGGCTGGATGAAAACCGTGGTGATGGGTTGATCTGGAGAGAGCTTTTCCCTAGGTACTGAGGAAGGCAGGGTTTGGGCCCTTCTGTTTGCATATTTTTTCCCATTGTCCTCTTTTATATTGCATTTTACTTTTTAAAGCACTGCTTTTTGTATATTGAGAGATTTTTAGTAGCAAGATGTGCTTCCTGGGTTAACATTTTGTAAAATTAATAGGGTTTTTTTAAAAAGTGCATCTCACATTGCAAATGAAATAAATACATTTTTTTCTTACTTATGATTAAGAGCCACAACAAACTGTCCTTTACCAATTCAGATGTTTCTGCCCTCAGTGCTGTGCCCTGCCTCAGTTGGGAGAACCCACTGACCTATACCACTGATAATCTACACTTTTAGATGAGTAAAAAGGCTAAGATAACTGAGTCATTTTATTTAAGTAAATTGAGCTTGGGGACTCCAGTTTTTCCTGGTAGTGGCAACTGGAAACTCAGCTCCAGAAGGCACTGACTGCATCAGAAGCAGCAGGACTTTCCACAGGCAGGCTGGAGAGCACCTGCATCCACCCAGCCAGGTCTCAAGAGGTGGGATCTGAGTGGTGTTTTCCACCTGTGGGCTTTCTTACCCCAAGCTGTCGAGATGAATTCTCCCCAGTCTGCCAAGAGCAGGGACCTATGGTTACGGTTGCCAGAATTAAAGACCTTCCAGATAATCAATTCCACAGCAAGGAAGCTGTGCTAACTATATTCAAAGCTGACTCAGGGTAATCTTACCCTATATGGCCTGAATACCAGCTCCATTCCAGAGTAGCTGCCTGCCATTCATTTTCATTTTTCTTTTTTTTTTCCTTTAATAAGGATTGCTGTTTTGTATTTTTCTGTGGTGAAAGGATTTCCTGGAGGCAATAAAAGGTTAATGCTCCTGTTGATGAGCTCTTCCCAGGTACTCATATCTCTATAGGTACCAACAGAAAAAGCTTGTTCATAAATCATTTCTTCTGGAGCCCTCTCCCTCCCCAGGAAGCAAAGGACAGATCCCTTGGAAGAGAAAGGGAGGTATCTGAGCTGCCATGAGAAAACCTTCCTCCTGGCCCACCCACAGAGAGGACATTCCCCTTTCCAGAAGCTGGTTTTAAACAAGGACTGTGTATGAATTGGGATCTAATGCACCAAGAGTGGGTTAAACCAACCAAGCCTACCTATCTCATCAGTCCCTGGGTTGGTGATGATGCTTCTGCTGGGGCTTGGCATGAAAGTGCCTGGCCATGAGGCAGGACCATCCAACTGCTGTATCCCTGACTGCTCATGGCAAAGAAGGTCCCAGCAAAGGCTGGTGAGGCTGAGACAGGAGTTAGGGGCATCTTGCAGGGGCTGTCAATTGCTCAAGGGTATTTGAAAGCTGCTGCATCCCACCAAAGCCCTTCCAGGGAAGCTCTGCATTTCTATTTTCCACAGCAGGCACCACTGAGGAGACTTGAGATTATTCATGGCTGTCTGTGCCAGCTCACAAATAATAGCTCAGACTAATTCATTTTAGGAACCTTTATGGTAACTGATGGGTTTGGAGCAGAGCAAGTTGCTTAAATGAGCCCAGTAATCAACCTCATCAGCGATCAACTACTTGCTGAGAGGAATAATAATAGCAGCCTTCACTGCCTGTGTTCTCCCTCCTCACTGCGGACTGGTGCTGCCAAGCTCTGAGCAAGGGGCTGGGAGCTTACAGGAGGAGCAGAACAAACCTCAGGGGGGCTAAAGGTGAGTGCTGGGGTCAGCAGCTGTGTTACCTCTCTGGGATTCTGCTGGGATGGGGCTCGGGCTCTGTGGATACCCAGGGTGTCCCTTGAGTGAAGTCTGGGGTGTCTGGTTTTGCTGCACTTGTGCAGTGTCACTGCAGCTCCCCAGTGGGTGTTTGAAGCAAAATGAGGGCCAGGCTTTTGATTTCTCTGTGTTGCCTCCCACCCCAGTCTAACTAGGGCTATGAAAAAACCCTTCCAGTCAATAGGTTTGGCCCATTTTTAGACAAACATGTGCTGCAGTGAAACAGGGGTTTGTCCCATTAAAATGCTGCAGTCCTGGCATTTCCAGTTCACTCCATTCAGTCCCTACTTGGTAGAGAGTTGTGAGGAAGCTGGTCTTAGAGTACCACTGCAGGAGTTTAATCCCTGCTGCCCTTGAGCAAATTCACTACACTGAGAGATGCTTCCATGGAAGAGTACAAGGCCAGGTTGGATGGTGGTTTGTAGCAACCTGTTCTAGTGGAAGTTGTCCCTACTTACGGCAAGGAGGTGGAACTGGGTTTTAAGGTCCCTTCCAGCCCAAACTATCCTGTGATTCTGTGATGATTCTATGATTCCATCTCTTGGGAGCAGTGAGGCAGCTTCTGACCCACACACCATCCCTTCACGGAGCAAGTAGCAAAGATAAATCCTTACCTCACAAATGAGCGGTGCTCACATCTGGGAGGACTCACATACAGTAAGTAGCTAGAACAATGGATTGAAATTCTGTTGAAGTAGGAAAGAACATCATCTTCGGGGTCACCAGATCACTGTGTAGGTGGGAGATGGGATTGCAGATACCTGGGTTGCCATGAAAACCACCTGCCATCCCTGAACAGGCACATTCAACAAAAAAGCCCCAGGCAAAGCTGGCCTGAAATTGGCCAAGGGAGAGTTTGCTGATAGTGGGTCAGCAACCCCACTGCCTCCTAGGAAGGCAACCTTGGCAAAGCATGAAACATCTCCACTCTTTTCTTCTAAAGACTTCAAACAGGCCCCCTGTTATTGCAAAGCTCCGCTCCACCCTGGCTCTGGGGAATCCTTCTGTTGCTACAATAGCTAATGCTACAGAAGTAATAAGACAAGAGTGGAGTTTTTCCAAGGGCTGGATTTGCACTAAGCTGCTAAATTCAACACATTCTTGGCCAAGTGGAGAACCAGGGAGGGGAAAAGCCAAGATTTTCCTAGTCCTGTGCCTCTTGCAGGGCTCAGGCAATCTCTGCCTGGAGGGACAGAGCATCCCAAAGCTGGCGTGTTGGGCAGCTGCACAGCTCCTGCTCCTACCACCAACCTCTCTTATTTTTTATCTCTTTATTTCTTAATTGGTAGGGCTTTAATGCACAAACATTCATCCAGAAAACATTAATGCAGATGGGAACAAAAGCAAAAGACAAGAAACATAGCAATCAGTGTGAGTCTTCAAACCAGGCTGTCCCATTATCTCTGTGTTCTCCATCATTTTTGGAGTCTGAAGAGGTGCTATGTTTACTAACTTTATGTTTACTAGGCATTTGCGTGAAAACAAATATAAACAAGGAGCCCTCTGTAGTGTTGTATGCTGAAGGACTGGTTGCCTCTTGCTACAGGACACAGAGAATTATTTGCAAATCCCTATGAAGTTGTTGCTAAACATTTTTCATATCATCATATACCTACACCAACCTTACATTCACAAAGGCAGAATGACTGAGGGATGTGAAGTATCTTATACTCTGTATTTAGAGATCATATAATCTTCCCTGCCCCATCCTTATGTGTAGAGGTCCATTATAAAATTGGAAAGAGCTAAAAAAAAGAAAAAAAACCAAAAACCCCCTAAAAAAGGAATAAATATATTTATTGATGGGGATGTACAGCTCTGAGCTGCTACCTGTGAGCCAGCTGCAGATTTAGTTACTACAAAGCACAAATAAGGGCTAAGCTTCCCAACCCTGGGCAGCTGCTGTGAGAGCAGATGCTCGCAGTGAATAAAGATGTTGCATCTCGGTCCATGCTGTTACACCTTGATGGGCACAGCCCCTCTCCCTCCCCAGCACAGACACTGGTAGCTGCTCGCTGTGCTCAGCAGGGCTGTTATCAGATCACAGTTGTGTGTTTGCTGCTCCAATTTTGAAACAAAACCAATTGCTATCTCCATCAACTCTCACAACGTCGTCACCCTTCCAAAGGACATCAGCAAAATCTCAGTGAGAAAGTGAGATATTCCCCAGACAGACCAGCAGGTAATTTTTAGCCTGTTTTCTGAATTTCTAAAACCTTTCTGTAACTAGAGCTTTGTGTTGTCTGACCACAGTTCATCCTTTATGTAGCTTTTGTTGGATGCTGGAGGAGCTGGCAATTCTCTTTGGCTACAGGAACGAAATCTCTGTGATCAGCAGCCGCCGGTCTCTAAGGCTTATTTAGTCTAATCACACAGTCAAAGCTGGGGACTGGTCTCAGCTTTCCATGAGGAACAGCTGAATCAAGAGTGGGCAGGAAGCAGAGACCAGCACCAAATTATTGTGGGAGAGAATAAAAGCACAAGAGGACCTGTGAAATGGACTGTGCAGGATACAAAACTGGGTGTGTGGCCTATTGGATTCTCCAACAGTAACAAAAGGATTGAAAATAGCCTCAGATGTATTGGTATTAGTTTGGAGTATTTTTCTTCTTCCAGTTAGTTTCTCCTTCCTTGATTATTGAACAGGAGACCCACACAGAAGGAGATGCTTCTCCACCAGGAGGAAAAAGAACCTTCTGATATCTCTGCAGGACTTGCTAGAGATATCCTACAGGCAGTGTGGGATGTGTTTAGGGGAGAAATCTCTTTTTAACAGGCATTTTTCAGAAATTCTAGAAAGTGATTTTGGCACCTGATCACTAAACCTGTGCCACAGGACATCGCTCATAGTGGTGTGCCCAGTATGGAGAGCCTCACCTCTCCTCTGCCATGGAGCTCAACCACCAGCAGCCTCTGCAAAACAGATGGGCAGAGGACTTTATACCCCAGCAGTGGGGGGTTTTTGCACATCAAAGTCCAAAGGCATAAGCAGTGGAAGAAGAATTTACTCCGACCCAAAGAAACCAGATACAAGCAGTAAATAAAGACCAAGTGATCGCCCTGCCAGGTGACTTCTGAGTGGTACAGGTTTATAGTTAGCAATGCAGTTTGTTTTATTAGTTATAAATAAAGTACAAAAAATCCACCAAAAGTGAATCTAAGCATTTACACAATTTCTAATGTCTTTCCATTTCTTCAATGCACTATTGCTTTAATATTAATAATAAATATTTTTCTAGCTTTCTTCTATAAAATAGTCTATGTACCAAAATGTTGCACAGCACAACAGAACAGCAGTAGGAATACAAAAATGTGGGTGATCCTTTCACCTGCCCAGGTCATTAAAGGAGACAGGTTTTGTCTTCTCGCTCCATGTTTTCTTTATCCATTTTACAGTGACTTTTGGGGGTTGACAATGAACCCCTCTGCCCCACACAGCTCAAAATCACATCTCCAGGCTACAGGGGAGGAGTGTTACAGAGCAGCAGGGTGAAAAACACAGACAGATTTAAAACCTGGGGTAAGGCAAAGTCAACAAAGCAGAGCAGCACCCTGAAAGGACGAAGACAAAAATTAAGGTACAGTGATTTTGTGCCTTTCTAACCCAAAGCAGAATTGCATCCAAAGCATTTTGGGGTGGGGAATTGTGGCTACTGGCTGAGCACATGCATCAAACCCCACTTCTGTTCATTCAAGGCTGAGTGTCTGCACTGACCAAGCGTGGTTATGGCTTAAAGCTTAAAATGTTATCAAAGGTACTGCCACCTTCTTGCAAAGCTAGAACTTTTGATATTCAGGAGCCTTTGGGAAAGAGCAGTGCATTGCAAGAGCAGCGTGGCCATGGCAGGATGGGGATGTGGATGCTTGGCCATGTCACTTTGGGGCTGACTGTCTTCTCGGGGGCTCTAGTGCAGGTCTCAGTTCTCCAGTGGATTAAAAAGCTCTAAATGGAGGTTTCTCCTTTTACAAAAGGGATGAAACCAACTGACTAAGATGATCAGCATTAAGGGCTTCTGCTTCCATGCATATCTCACAGCAAATGCTCATCACAGGCATTGCAAAGTGGTGCCAAATCTTGTGTCCATCCCAGCCCCCCTCAGCTAGACATGGCATCATAGAATTCCAGAACAGTTTGGGCTGGAAAGGACATTAAAGCTTGTCTAGTTCCACTTCCTGCCATTGGCAGGGACACCTTCCAGTGGACCAGGTTGCTCCAAGCCCCATCCAATCTGCTGTTGGACACTTCCAGGGATGGGGCAGCCACAACTTCTCTGGATAACCTGTGCCACATGCCTTACTAAGCTCTGAGTAAAGAGGTCCACCCCTAAAAATTCCTCACTTTTGTTGCCTCCAAGCTCAGGCTCATCCTATTTCCTCCTTCACCCCAGCTGGGCGCACACACAGAGGGTGAAAAGAGCCAAACCAAGCACCAAAAATGGCACCAAAAACTGGACAGAGCCAGCACACGTGGGCTTCCTTCCTGGGCTTTGGCAGCAACTTGCAGAGTCTAGCACTAAAAGGCATTGCCCCAAGCACAGCCTTGTAGTGGGGGCCTGCTGGGTGTCATTGCAGGGTCACACATGCAGCAAGAGCAGCAGCATCATCAGAGGCACTGGGGACAGGGCAGGGCCAGGAAACAACCGAAATATTTTGGTTTTGCAGAGCGTCGTTAACCACCTTCAATGCTCAAGGAGGCAACTGAAAGGATCACCAGAGTTTGATTATGAGTGCAAATAATATTCATATATATGTGCTAAACACAGTCACTATATTGCAGTTTTCCACTATGTCACAGCATACAGAATCAAAGGTTTGCATTTTTATGGAATGTATCCAAGGTAACAGCACCACAGTAATACAGTTTGTAATCACACACCCTGATTTTTTTCTCTTTTTTTGTTTTTGACAAGATAAGCATTACGCCCCACATCCCCTGTTTAATTTTTTTTTAAGTACCGTTGCATGCAAAGCATTCCATTCCCAGAAACAATGCAAAAATGAGGTAATAGGAGTAATAAAAAAAATTAGTAGTAATTTCTAAATAAATAAATTATAATTAAAAATGCAAAAAGAACCAACTATAAAAATAATTAAATAAGAACCCACAATATCTACAAGTTAGTCATAAATTATGATTGTTAAATATAAGGCATTTAAACTCACAAAACCCTGTAAACTATCAATGTTTTGTTTCTAGAGTTTTTTTGTTGTTGTTTCATTTTGTTTTTTTAAACTCATCCTATTATCGCAACCTACTCGTACAAATTATTTAAATGCAAAGGAACCTGACACACCAATACAACTCCAGATGCTGTAAATTCGCACACACCTTGGGATCAGTCACTCACACAGACCATGGGAGTTTGGTGCTTTTCTTCACCAAAGTTTGGTGGGTTTTTTTGTTAGTTTGTTCTATTTTTTTAAAAACTGTGCTTGTTTATTAGGCAAATAATAACACTTTCTCACAGGCTTTAAGAAAACATGCAGTTCAGAAGTGCTGCTCATTCCCTCCCCATCCAACCAGAGTCCCAATCACTCTGTTCCTCTCCCTGTTTCCCCCCCAGCCCATGCTGAAACAGACCGGACTTCCTTACAGTGTATTTTACCAGCCTTGTACAAATAGTATCATTAATAATGCTGCTTTAATCTGCTGCTGCTGGAGCCAGCGCCAAGGGTGGACCACTCCTTGACCCATGGACATCAGGACTGGGACCACCACATCCCCCAAGAAGCTGTTGCTTGTTCTGAGTGGCAAATGCATCATAAAATCATGGAATGGTTTGTGTTGGAGGGGGGTTTAAAAGGTCATCCAGTTCTAACTCCTAGCCTTCCACTGGACCAGGTTGCTCAGAGCCCTGTCCAACATGACCTTCCAGGGATGGGGCAGCCACAGCTTCTCTGCCCAACCTGTGCCAGGGCCTCCCCACCCTCACAGCCAAGAATTTCTTCCTTAAGCTTTCCCTGTATGTCACCAACTGTTCCCTTTCTACCTGCATGGTCATGTGAAGAGAAAGGCTCCTGCACCCTTGTGCCCACGAGGATTCCCTCTTTCTCTCCCCTCTTTTGCTGGGAGGAAAAAAAATCTGTGGTGCCTCTGAGGTTGGTGTTTTCGAATTACAACTCATGGGAATCTTCCAATTTCTCAGATGGTAGCTTATGATTGATTCTATTTGGAGAGCATCAGTTGGCTTCAGTGAAACGGATACTCAGGGGGGCCAGAAATCATTCCCACCACATCAGAAGTTTCAATACATAGTGTTCCTGACTAATTCCCCTGCTGCCCCTCTGCAGTTTTTTGCTCCCCTAGTATGGAAAAAAACCCAAACAAACAAACAAAAAAGGAACAGAAAAAAATGTTTTGGTTGTGAATGGTGGTTTTCCTGAAGGGTTTTCCACTCAGTCCCTGTGGATGGCGTGCTGAGGTGGTTTTTTCATGGGGAGCATGGATCACAACAGCTCACTCCTTCGGGTATTGCCTCTTAATTCTGTTTTGAGTGTTAATATGATTAAGTTGCATTTTAACAACCACTGATTACTCCGTGTGGATACGGCCTGAAACAGGTACAAAGCTCACGTGCGTGCGGGTACACATTCTTTGAGGCAGGGCACAACCCAGCAGCAAACCTCCAAAAAGCAGCAACCCCCACTTCCAAACCTCCCTTCCCCTCCCATGCCCCAGTGCTCACAGTCTCAGGAGTGCCTTGTGAGCATCGAGTTTTCTTCCATCCTGTTATCAGGGATGCTTTTGCATGGGAGAAGAGTTGACACTTTACACCTCTCAGCACCTCTTTGGTGTTATTACACCCCAAAGCACAGCTGTAGGCACCGACTCCAGTAACCATCATTTTGGAGCAGTGCTGGTAAAGCCAACCAGTCACACAGCTCACAGGAGAAAGCATCATGGACAATGGCAATCATATAGAGAGATCTTCCTTGGATTTTGATATGACAAGCTACTTTTTTAAAGATACAGAAAGCAAAGAAACAGCATCTAGCCCAATATTATGCCCCTACAGAAAGTGTCCAGCACCAGCAGACAAGCAGGAACGAAGCTTCTCCCTATTGCTTCGTTCATTTTATCCCCAATTTTTATTTTTTATAAGCTTCTCTAAATTTGCAACACACTGTAAATGCAAGGGAAAGAAGCACACGCGGCGGAGGCAAAGAGCGCAAACCCTTCTGACTGTAAACAGGATTTTGCTTTTTCTCTTCTTCCCCCACCCCAAGGATGGGAAATTTTGACCTCTTTATTCTCCCTCTGCAATGTATTAATCAGGCACCAAAATAAGGAATCTATGAAAAAATATTTGGTGCAAAATAGGTAACAGCAACATGTCCACCACAAGATGAGTAGGGCATCAAACACAACATTTCTTAAGCTAACATGCTCCAGCTGCCATCCATAGAAATAGCTAAAGGACCCCTAACATGTTTCTACATATTCGAGAGGTATATATACAATCCCCATGAAGTGCAGGATTGACAGGCCAGGCTACCATAACTAGTTCCTTCATGTTCAACACTAAATCTTCTGCAGGGGTCTCTGAGCTCCGGGAATGCCAGCTCCCTTTCACTGGGCCTGTATCCTGCGTATGTGCAATATCTCCTACTGCTAGATATTGTACCTCCTCCTCCTCCTCCTCACTAACGTGCCTGCAGACTTTCCCTCTCAATCAAATGGCTCAGAAGGCAAAAATTTTGCTGCAAGGGTTTATGGCCATATGACCTGGTAAGGAAAATGGTGTGTCCAGCCAGTCCTTTCAGCTGTCCGAGCCGAGCTGTGTTTCAATGTCCACCCTGCAGATCGGGCACTTCTTGCTGGTTGCCAGCCACTGATCCACGCACACTTGGTGGAAGAGATGCATACAGGGCAACCGCCTGCAGAGAGAGAAAAATGCCACCCTGTTAGGATGGAGAAGGTCCAGGGGACCAAGAAGAAAAGAAAAACACTTGGGAAGGCTCTGGTATGGTGACACCAGTGTTGCTGAGGTCCTACAGCCCTTCCCAGCCACACCAGGTCCCATAGCACAGTAGGCTGGAGATGGAGTCCTTCTTGGCCTATTAGGAATCCACAAAGCATCCTGAATTAATTTGTTCCAGTTATTAATTACCCCAGCTGCTGCTTTTTAATCTTTCAGGAATAAGGTTATGCTGTAAAGCCTCTGGTTTCTTCATCATTGTGACTCACTAGCAGTTAGGTGGGTCACAAGAGCTCCTATCTGGTGTCTGGTGTGCTTCCAGGGAATGTGGTTGCTTTCTACCTACACCACCTTTGTCATCATCTTCCCTTGTGATACAGAGGGACCTTGAAGCATAAGAACCCACAGCAAGAGGATTGGAGCTTTTCTTGAGGGTTTCAAGCAATTAAAAGGTGAGAAGCAGAACCTGGTACTTCTCACCTGCAGTTCCTTCAGCCATGATAGTTCAGTCCCTTGCATTGCTTGTCCCCACTCTCTGGGATATTTGCCAGGGATAACAGGGGTTCTGCTGTTGGCTCAGGAAGGTTCCCTGTGACCACGTGGGCAGAGTAATGTTATTTATTCTACAACAAAGCAGCTCTGTCCTGGACACAAGCCCAAATCTCCTGGACTTCACACTCACACTGTCTTTTATCATACTTTGGTCATCTGTCAAGCTCAGATGTTGACGACTGCAAGCTCCAGATGGCTGTCTGAGGCCTGGGATCCATCCCTCTCTAACACTGCCACCCGGCCAACTGGCACAGCCTTGAAGCATGTGATGCAAGCCCAGGAGACACCATAAAAAAACTTGGCCCTCCTGCTGCTACAGAGCTCTTCCTACCTACAGGCCACATTGATGTTCATCTAAATAGCATTTGGTTTCCCAGACCCTACAATAACCCAAGTGAGTTTCTTACGACAAGAACAGGGACACTCCCATAAGTGCACACTGCCATTAATCCAAACAAACACAACGCAAATGGCATTAAGATGCAGAAGAGCAGATGAGAGGGTTGTACCTGACATCTTCTCCATCTTCAAGCATGGACAGACAGATTGTGCATTTCTCATCGGTGTCTGACTCCTCTCCATCATCTTGCTCAGCTTTGCCTTCCTGTGGTCTTCTCTGCAGCAAGGTTAAAGACATCATTTGGTTAGGCCTTGACTTTCTAAAGCTCTCCCAAGCCTGGGTAGTGGCAGGAAGGTAAATAATAAGTCTTTTCTATTAGCCAGATCCTCCAACTTGGGGAAGGCAGCCCAGCCAAAACAGCCAGTGAGATGAGGGTGCCACCAACCTGCTGCTGGCTGGCATGTCTCCTCCTGGGGCCAGTGGCAGTGGGGCTGGTGGTAGTGTCCCAAGGCAGAGCCTGTTCTCTGCTGCCCTAATACAGCTCCCTACCACTTCCTAGCAGTAGGGATGGCCCCGTGGTCTCCTTTGCTGGAAGCTTCTCCTGGAGACTCCAAAGCATGTTGGACCACCACTGCCAGGAAGGGCAACCACTGTGCCCCATGCCAGCCTGGCCACCAGTCCATTCCCACGCTGCACCACAGGGCTGTGCTTAGCCTCTCAGCTCTCCCCTTTTCTCTTTCCCCACATATCCACTCCTATTAATACCATTTTTCTGGATCCACTGGAGATGCAGTCATAGATAAGTGCACCAGGAGTTAACTCACTTCCAGCCTCAGCAATGCAACATCCCTACATGTTACCACCCAGCCGGGAACGACCAACACATGAAATCACTACCCAAACAAGCATAATTTTTCCCATTTTCTCCTTAGCACAACCCAAAGATGTGCCACCCATTTCCTTACAGTGGGGAGGATCAGCTCCAAGGGAGGAGACACCCCTAGTGAAGGGAGGGGAGGACAAAGTCCCCCATGCCACGGAGCCGCCGCTGCCCTCACTCACGTCGGGGCGCACGGACAGCGCTGCTTGCATGCAGAACAGGGTGGGTTTGCATGCACGAAGCCCCCTTGGAGGTGTGCACTTTCTTACCAGGTGCGGACAGGGGGGAAATTGCACCCGCTGGGTGGGAGAAGGTTGAGACCCTTTTGAAAATTTGGCCCGCAGCTTCCTAGCCTAGAAGTGAGAAACAGCCAGCTGAGCTACGCCACCGCTTCGGCCCAGGAGCCCCCACAAGATTTGAAAGCACCACTTCTGGATTTCACATTCCTCCCCTGCTCTGGGGAATGTTCTGAGTGATGGCTCCAGTTTGCCAACCCTGAGGACTGCGACCCACCAAAGTCTTTCCTTCTGTGTGCTCTGTGTCCAGAGCCCTTGGCCAGCTGAGAGGGGCTGGCAGCTGTGCCATGGCTTTGGGGAACTCACCTTCTTGTACTTGTGGGGGAAGGTGAACCTCTCAATGGTGTTCTGGACGGCGCCCCGGCTCACACTGCCCAGCCTGTCCTCCAGCTGCAGCAGCTCCTGTGGCACAGGAATATCAGGAAAGTGTCATCCTCATTGTTCCCAAGGTACAAGGTCCCACCATACAAGCCTACTCACTGATGCCCAAGACTCCCTCCTGCCCTTTCCTCAGTGGAAATGTCCATCAAACCCAAATCAGTCATGCTTTCATGATAGATCTGAGCCCTGGCATTTGTCTCAATAACTAAGGGCTCAAGGCACAAAGCTGCATGTCCAATATTTCGCAAATGAGGGTGGAATTTGAGCTCCACCTGACAGGCTACAAAACAAAACTCCATAGAACTGGAGCACTTTGTTCACAGATGTAAAAGGAGCCTGAGTCAACCCAAGCCAGACCCAGGCACCTTGGGGTAAACCATCTTTTGCCAAGCCCACTCAACCCCTTCACCTCCCAGTTATTACTAAAATTGCTGAATGACTCGGTGCAATTTCCAGGCCATAAAACAGTCTTACAAGTTTACACCAGAGCTTGCATAGATTTCTAGCACTTCAAAAATCAATAATTCCAGTCCCCAAGACATACATACCTCGTAGCTCTCCCGCACAGCGGATGTGTGCCTACTTGGGTTCAGTCCCTGAAGAGCAAGCAACTGAAGCTGAGGGTAAGGGTAATTTCTGATTTCATGGACAACCTGTGAGAAGTGAGGGAAAGAGATAAAGCTACCTGTATTTACCCACAGAAAACCCTCAGGTACCCTGACGTAAATCTAGTGCTTTAAGAATTTAAATTGAAAGAGCAGATTGACATCTTCACCAATGGAAGGTTTTTAATAACCAAAAAATGAGGTTTTATTAAATAGCTCTCCAATGAATTATCTAATAACATGCATTTCTTCTGAATAAAGTATCTGTTATAATAATTCCTGTAGCATCCATAACGTTGCTGTTCCAAACTCTCAGCACAGCTTAGCTTTAAAAGAAATTTTCTTTTATTTAAAGGGTGGATTTGTCTTCATCCATGCTTTATTTTTTTTTAAGACTCACAGTAGTACACAAGTGAGAGGGTCTAACTATATTCATGAAAAAAAACACTCTCATGGGATTCCTGAGGACGCTTTAAGGATTAGCAGTGCTTGGAATGGCTCAGCTCCAAGTACAACACCCTGCTAGGAGAGGGGGTAACAAATGACCCCAGTCAGTGTCTCTTCTCATCAAACCCACCCCCACTGTGCAAGTGGTCATGCAAAACCTTTACAGGTGTCACCAAAGCTTGTGTAGAGAGCAACAACAGGATGAGGGGTGGTCCTGAAGGGTCACCCACTGCCCATCTTTCTGCATAAAAAATGTCCTGGGAGCTCACAGTTTGCTTCAGTATTAATAATATTATTAATAACAACTGCTGAGTCTCTCACATCCTGCACAGGTTTTGCAGACCAGCTTGTGAACTGTGGTGCTGCACACAGTGGATCAAGTCCTTTCAGAACAGCTGAGTTTTTCTTTTCCTCCTCTAATCCAGTGCAGTGATGCAACATTATCCTTTCAGACACTCCCTCCCACGGCTGGAGATAAGTGGGATTCGCAGAAGACAGGTGATAGAAAGATAGCAGCCTTTATTTTGACTGCCTTCTGGCAGACAATGCATAAAACATTTCTCAGTAAAAGCGTTTCACTTACCATCTGCGTTGAGGATGTGCTTCTGGGGAAATGGTGCATCCGAGGCGTAGCTAAGTAATGCTGATACGGCTGAGGGACTGGCCGGACCTGGAACTGGGCATGAGTCAGTCCTGCATCAACGCTGAGGTCCCTGCGGGCATGAGGATGAAAATATGGCTCTGAATGCACGGATTTATTCATGGACTACAGCAAACCAGACCATGCTCACAGAGCACCCTCCCTGCTGGACTCTGGGCTGCTGTGAAGTCCTCAGGTTGGGGAGATGCTACTGCTTGGAAGGGAGTTTCCTCCTATTTGGGCAATCACCCACCAGGCCAGCACGAAGGAGTGAGGGGTTGGTTTTATGCCAGTCAGTATTTGTGATAGTCAGGGTCAAGAGCTGTGCAGATGCAGTCTGCTAATTTCAGAGCAAGAGCATTTTGGTGGCTCAGAATGATACCCAGGCTCAGTAATTCAACCTGGACAGACCAGGTCCTTGCTGTGCTGCTACTGTCACAGTTTGCCTTGAATATTTTGCAGGAATATAAGTCAAGGGACACACCAATGAACAGGTGTTCCTGTCGAAGGACAGGTTGGATGGGGTTTGGAGCAACCTGGGATAGTGGAAGATATCCTTACTCTTGACAGGGGGGTGGAACTTGATGATCTTTGTAGTCCCTTCCAACCCAAACCATCCTGTAATCCTATGATTCTGTGAATTCCAGAACTGCAATTTGTGGAGAAAACATAATGGTTTTAAGCAGTGTCTGGATGAGACTGCTGTAGGAAATGTGTCATTCAACTAGCAGGCCAACACCAATGGAGTAGGACATCCCTGACGGCCTCACTTGACCCCATATAGCCTGGTCCAGGCTAGCAGAGGTCAGCCTGGAGCTCCACCTGGTGAATCTGGGCACTTACATCCTCCAGAAAAATAACCCAGCTCAATCCAAGCACCTGGCATGACCAAGGTCCCTTCAAATGTCACAGCTCTGCCCAATCCATCACACAGAGATAAACTGCAAACCCATCTCCATGCTGCATGAAGGGGGCAGGAGAAGACCCAGCACAGCATCTCCATCTGTAATCCAATTAGCTGATCCCTATTCTCTCCAGCCAAAGAGTCCCTCAGCAAACGAGTTCTTTGAACATCATTCGCTTTATCATAATTACAAAATCCGGCGCTCTAATATCCATTGTCTTCACATTTTCCAAAGCAAACCTAATTAGAGCACAGGGGTGGCTTCCCATCTCAGCCTTGAACTTCTCCTCCCTTATGTGGAGGATGGCAGCAGCATGTACTGTGTCTTGTTAGGAGCAACCCAGACGTGTCTTCCAGCAGCTGTGAAACTGCTTTCACCCAGCAGAAGGTAGCAGATGAGAAGGGACAGTAAATGTAGAAATCTTTCATCCAGAACAGCCTGTGCACCAGTGCTCTAGAATTCCCTAGTAAGACATCCTGCACCAAGTTGGACTTGATGATCTTTGTGAGTCCCTTCCAGCTCAGGATACTCTATGGTTCTGTGATTCTAAGTTGAGGCCAGGAGAGGGACTATCTTTGCTGGTCCTGTGCCAGACAGGCAAAACCTGGCAGAGGATAAAACACAGCAGGCAACTGGCAGGAGCACAACCAAGGTGAGAACCCACAGGACTGGGCACTTTCCAGCTCTTGTGTATTTTAGGTATTTATCTAATTGTTTAAGAGTGTTTTAAGTGGATGGAAAGCTCAGCTGGAAATCAGGAGGCTTTGGGTCCATTCCTAGCCCAGTCACTTTCTTGATGCATGACCCTGACCACTTTCCATATTCCCTGTCTACAAAATAGATCTGGTAATCCACAGAGTGCTTTGCGAACATGGACTGAAGAGATCTCTCAAAGCTGAATGACCATTATTAACTTGCACAAGTAATTGCAACAGTAGTACTTCTGAACTGTTTGTGCATCTAGAGACTTAAAATCAGGTGTTGAGGTCCCTGAAGTGATGGTATAGGTCTACAGACAGGTCCAAAAGAGAAATCTGCATGGAATTGTGTTTTCCCAGGGTCTGGAGGTGACTAAGCAGAGTACATTAGCTAAAGAAAACCAGAAATAACTGTTGTTTTCTAGCCCATGCTACATGGATGACTGTACAGCATCTTGATGCTCAGATGAGAGCTCAGATGAGCTGTGATGCTTATGGTACATGGACTGACAACAACCCAAAGTGACAGATAAGACTCTAGATAACAGGTGAGATGGTCATTTACTATGTGTGTGTGCAGGAGATGATTTAAGAAACCAAAGGAGAGTTTATTTATTCTTCACTCAAAGATTTTAATTGACATTGGGCTTTCTGGGATGATTTATCCCCTTCAGATCTTCCTTCCATTCCCACTTTTAGTGGCAGTGCCCACCACCTACTGCTTCTGAGAAAATGCTCCCGCAGCTCATCCAGGGGGTAACACATTAGAGAGAAATTTTATATCTGTCACTGGGCAAAACTGTACTTGTGCCCTGGGGAAAAATGAGTCACCCAAACATACACACACAGTGTATGATTTCTGTCATCCCCACTCCTTAGGTTTTATAAGGTTAAGAAGCAACACAGCGGGGAAAAGGAGGGAGGGGGAGGGAACATACAGTGATGCTTTATCAGATTCTTCTAATGATTATAATTAAACACTCTGCACTGAAAGAGAGGCAGAAAGAACGGCTCCATCCAGATGGTACATGAACTGCTTTGCAAACTGAGCAGAACCATGTCATCCTGGCCACATTCAGCCCACAGGGATGCCAGTAATGGGAACACCTGAGAAGAAAATGGCAGAAGAACCTGGTCATATTTTAAGCTGTGTATTATTGCACTGAAGGGGAAAAAAACACTCTGTGTTCAAAGGACTTTTCATTTGCAGAGTGACGAACTCAGTTGTTAGGAAATGCCATCATTAAGATCTCCTATGCCATTTTATTTCAGTTCCCTTGTGCATACACATTGTGATTGTCTCTAATAACAAGTTCACATGCTATTTTTTCCATTCAGTGCACAGAATGGACTTTGTTCAGCTTACAAGCAACTACTCAGAAGTATGTTTTTATTTTCTTATTCTATCAAGGAGGGCACCATAACTTATTAACTGTTTGAGAGCTCAAAACCTACTCTCAAAATGAAATTATCAATTCCCTACAAAGCTTTTCCAGGGTATTAAAACATTGCAGTGGAAGAACGGATAACAAATCTTGATTCATATCACCCTGCATGGCAGACCAACATGGTGCTCCCCAATTGAAATGACAGAAGAAGTTATGGGCACTGTTTTTTGGGTCCCTGAAGGACAGCAGAAGGTCTAGTTCAGGCAGAGACAGTAGTCTACAGGAAAAAGATCCTGTCTGTGCCCTGCAGCAAGAAGAAACACTGGGGAAGATTAATGCTTGTCTGCTCTCTTTATCTGTAGGTTAAGAGTTACGGGCATGAACAATGGAGCATGGTCAGAGAAAGGAACATAGTTGGGAAAGAGTCTGGAGCACCAGAAGAGGCTGAGGGAGCTGAAGGGGCCCAGTCTGGAGAAAAGGAGGTGCAAGGGGGGGTTCTTATTGCTCTCTTCAACTCCCTGACAGGAGATGGGAGCCACATGGGTGTCAGGCTGTGCTCCCAGGGAGCAGAGGACAGGACAAGAAGAAATGGCCTCAAGTTGGACCAGGGAATGTTTAAACTGAACATTAGGAACAATTCCTTCATTCCAAGAGCCATCAAACTCTGCTAGAGGCTGCTCAGGGCAGTGATGGAATCACCATCCCTGGAAGGATTTAAAAGCCGTGTGGAGGTGGCACTTGGGCACATGGACTATTAGCAGACTTTGCAGTGCTGGGGAATGGTTGTATTTGATGATCTTAGAAGGTTTTTCCATCCCAAATGATGATTCTGAAATTCTATGTATTTATGCTTGGAGGGAGGCTTTAGCACACACTCATTGCCCTCTCAGAGGTGAGTTTTCCCATTACACATTCCCCACACTGTAACTGTTGAGCTGACCCATTGGCTCTCATGAAAGTATTGATCCCTGACAACATCCCTCAACCCTTGCAGCCTTCCCAGGGCATTTGAAACACCTCACTGGATGCACTGGTGAAATGTGGATCACTTACCAGTCTGTGCCTTCTGCTAAATACCTAGGCTGGGGCCCCATGGGTTGTGGAGTCTGCAGTTGGTGGCTGAAGTCGAAGCTGGGGTGTAGGCGGTGAGGCTGAACAGACATGCGCTCTTGAGCCCGCCTGCAGGGAGGAGAACAGCAACAGAGTCAGACATGGGTGGGCACTGAGATGTACATCTCCTGCTCCAACCTCCTGTCAATAATCCATGGGAAAATCCCAGCATGAATATGTGTCCAAGAGAAAAGAGCCCAGGCAGGTGTCAGGGAGGATGGGAAATATAACCCAGGGCCATGTCACTTTCTCACAGTCACAACGGATATCCACTCTCATGTTCTTTGGCAGCCACATGTGCTCAGTTTACAGGAGGTACTATTTGGTGGCAACGTGGAGAGAAAAAGAGGAAATCAAACAACTTTTTCCTCAGCAGCTCCGTGCTGTTTGCACTGTTTTCTTTCTCTCCACAGTCAGCCCCATAAACAAGACACAAGATAAAACGTGTCCCTGCTTCAGCCGTGATCCGTCATCATAAAAAAGCTGCAGGTTGTCTCATCTCCCCATGCAGTCCATAAACTCCTGGGGAACCTCATTCATAACTGGATTACTCAGGAGTGACTGCAAGCAGAATTTACTCTTGCTGGCCTTTGCCAACATTTCTATGGCTGATGGACAGGCCAGGCTGAGATCCAGCTCCTTCTCCCTCAGCTCTGCTGCCATTGCAGGCAGGGAAAAGAAAGTGGTAGAAAATACAACAAGGTTTTCCTAGGGATTTGAGTCTTGTAGTTATAGCTTATTTGAACAACTCAGGGGAAGGGGATGTGCTGCGTGATCGATGTCCACATTTGGCAAGGAACAAGGCGGATGCACAAGCAGGGTGTGCATTACAGACAGACTCATACCCTTTCCTCCCTATCAAGTCCCCACTTACCAGAAGAGACATCACAAAGCAAATCTTCAGAAAAACACCAGAGCAAATGGAACAGAGAGCTGCTAGATAAATAACTTTTCATACAGCCACAGTTAGAGACCTCACTTTCAAAGGCACGACTCATATTCCCATTACTGGGACCTCCTGCCCTACACCTGTAAGGGTTCTGACACTCTCCTCCAATGCAGCTGTGCTTTCAGAGACAAGCTGTGGGCCTCAGCAAGAGGCTCCTACCTTTTTTCACAGCCCACTTACAAATAAAACACTGACAGCATTTACCAAAGCAGATTATGTGTAGAGTTGTACTCTGTGCTTTAATTTGAATTCAGCTTATGACTAAGAGATAAACACTTGTATCATCGGTGCCTCAGCTTTGAACATACTTGCTACCCAATTATTATCTAATCATTAAACCCACCTAAAATCCAGCTTATGCAAAACAAAACAATGATGAGAAGAACACACAATTTAAAAACAGAAAGGATATGTAAAAAAGGTTTTTCTATCTGTAGCATTCTTTCCAAATGAAGCATTATTGCAAAGATTCATCCTCCGATTCTTAATACTTGGTTACAACCCACAAACAGCTTCTGTATGTTTACAAAAGAAGCACTCCTCTCCCAAGAAACACAATCAGGACAAGGCCAGGCATCCATTTCCACCTCTGCTGAGTTACAGTAATTCTCTCTGCATTCATCAACCCAGTCTGTATTTAGGATGCTTTCAGTGACAGAATGTGCTGCAGGTCAACGGAATCATTCCCTCATAGAGACAGAAAGCCTGCCTAGACCTAGAGGAACAAGCTCTCCTTGTGTAAAACCTGATGAGACGAGTAAAATCTCCTGCATGGTTTTGAAACAGCAGCCACAGGATGTAGCTCATACTCACAGTCTATCACTGCCTCTGCCACACAGGACAGGTTCACTGCAACACCATCATGATTCTCCAGCGAGTGATAACAATAGGTGACCTTTGGGACACACTAGATGAACACAGTAGGGATCCCCATGGGAAAGGTACCCCTTCAGCTTCAGCCTTCCCTGCTGCCTCCCTTCTGGTGGGTGGATTTTCAGGGCACACAGAAGAACTCGTGAAGAAAACCCAACACAACCAGCACTGCTGGGGTTTTGCAGGTGAAGTGGGGCTGATGTCGCTTTTCAGAACCCTCCAGGATGAGTAAGACCCCCTTACCTGGGGTGGGGCATGAGCCGGCGGTGCTGTGCCTCAAGGAGCTGCTGCTGGAGGAGGTATTGCTGGTGTAGCGCCTGAGGTAGGAAGGAGGGTCCGGCGACGTCCTGGAAGGGCAGGGCTGGCACTGGGGCAAGGGGCTGGTGCAGGGGGCCACTGTGCTGGTGTGCAGGGGCCATGTGTGGGGTCAGTCCCGGCTGGGGCTGCACCGTGTGAGGCAGGGTGAAGTCGGCAGAGAGCTGAGGCTGGGGACCCAGGTGGAAATGCCGGCAGGAGGTAGCATGGGGATGCTGAGACCTTTGAAAAGGAGCACCTGGAAGAGAAGAGCACAGCCGTCACGGGGAGGAGACCAGCAGCACTCAGGGCAGCCCAGCCCAGTGGCAACAGTTGGGCAAACAGCTGTTTCTCTCCACTTCCAAAAGGGTCATTAAAAAAAAAAGAGAGAGAGAGAGAGAGAGAGAACAAGTCAGTTAATGTGGATTAGAAAGAAAAATGTTGATTTTTGAC
>JAWWLZ010000094.1:68495401-68519471 GCA_035041345.1 Poliocrania exsul | reverse complement strand
TCCATCCATCCATCCATCCATCCATCCATCCTTCCATCCATCCACCCATCCATCCATCCATCCATCCATCCATCCATCCATCCTTCCTGCCGTCCTTCATCCATCCGTCCATCCCTCCCTCCATCCGTCACTCCAGCCATCCAGCCATCCCTCCCTCCATCCGTCGCTCCATCCATCCATCCATCCATCCGTCCGTCCGTCCATCCATCCATCTGTCCATCCATCCATCCACTTTCTACCCACCATCCACCATCGACCCATCCTTCCATCCACCCACCCCCCCCGTCCATTCTTACACACATGTGTGCACATCAGCCTCTGTGCACACACATGCCACACGTGTACACTCGTGCCTGGGCTCATGCGTGTGTGTGCACATGTGTGCACATGTGTGTGTGCACATGTGTGCATATGTGCGTGTGTGCGTGTGTGTGCATGTGAGCGTGTGTGTGCGCACATTGTGTGCGCACGTGTGTGTGCACACACATGTGCATGTATGCACGTGTGTGCGTGTGTGTGCACACATGTGCAGGTATGTGTACATGTGTATGTGTGTGCACGTGTGTGTGTGCACGCACGTGTGTGTATGCACGTGTGTGCATGTGAGTGTGTGTGCACACATGTGCATGTATGTGTGCATGTGCGTGTGTGCGCACGTGTGTGTGCACATAGGTGCATGTGTGCGCGTGTGAGTGTGTGCACACGTGAGTGTGTGTGCACACAGTGTGTGTGTGTGCATGTGTGTGTGCGCACACGTGCATGTGAGTGTGTGTGTGTTTGTAGCTGTGCACACATGCACAAACACACATGTATGCTCAGGCACACACATGAGTGTCAGCATCTGGCACACACCAGCACACACAGCCCCATGCATGCGTGCAGCCAGGAGCACACACATACAGCCACATGTGCTCACATGTAGAAAACATGGACACACGTGCACAAACATATGCTGGGATGCACACAGATGTGTGTCAGCACCCAGGACACACCTGCACAGGCACATGGAAGCACACAGCCCTGTGCATGTGTGCAGCCACAGAGTGCACATATATGCACACGCACCCCCATCCCCACAAGTCACACTGTGACCTGTTGTGTTGATGCTCCAATTGCTGACAGGATTTATCCCTTGGGGCATCACTAACCTAAAATAGATCCTGGAGAGTTGGGGAGTGTCTGGAAATCCCTGGGAGCTCGAAGCCACCCTCGTCCTGGGGCAATGAACCCCCAAGGCTTAAAAAAGAGTGATTCCCTCCCCCCAAAATACCCAACCAGACACTCATCTTGATTTAAAACTGGTTTAATGGAGTCAGAAGACCCCGTTGTGCTGGAAGGGTTTCCATCAGGGTGCAGCATCCTGGGAATCTTTTCATTCCACTGCAAAGTGACTTTTCCATGGCCTTTCCACCCTGCCCAGTCCGGGTGTTTCCACCATCCCCCCCATGCTGTGACCGCCGTCCCGCCGTGGGGAGCCCCCTTAATCCCCGCTTAGCCTTATCCATCCCGTGCATCTGGCAGGTTTAAGCGCTCAGCAGCCTCCGAATGTGGATGTGCGATGGATTTGTCCGCCTGGATTATTGCAGTGGGTTTGTCCTTGGGTTTATTTTGTGGTTTTCTTGTGGGTTTGTTTTTTGTTGGGTTTTTTTGCTGGTTTTTTTTGCCGGTTTTCTTCCTGATCTGAATTAAAACTTGGGCTTGGCAACCTGGATCTGTGTAACCCCTTCCCTCCCAGACCCGCAGGCTGAAGGCAGATGCGTGGGAAGGATTATTCTGATCCGCAGGGAGCAGGGACAGCTGCCAGTGTGCCCTGGAGCCTCCTCCAGAGCTGTGATCCCCACCAAAAGGGCCCTTTTGGGCAAGTTCTCGCATTGCTGCTGAGCCAAGCTCCCCTCTAATGGGAGCAGGACAAGTCCCAGGTGCCCACTGCCTCCCAGTGCCCACTCCACTGCATCCCAGTTTGGATTTCCCCTTCTGCCTGCCTTACCCTCATCAGTGTCTCTCAGGACCCCTGCTGAATCCAGGAGGGTTTTTAGGAGGGACAGGCTGGACCTTGTCCCCCGCTTTCACTGTTCTGCTGTGGGCAATGCCCAGCCCATGGCTCAGACAGCCCTGCCTTAATCTTGGCAGGCAGCCCATGGTGTACTAGCAGCATGGATAGGGAAAGAGCAAAATTTGGTTTTTTTCATAGAATAATAGAGTGGTTTGCATTGGAAGGGACCTTAGAGATCATCTTGTCCCACCCCCTGCCATAGGCCAGGACATCTTCCACTATCCCAGGTTGCTCCAAGCCCCATCCAAACCAGCCTTGGACACTTCCTGGGATGGAGCAGCCACGGCTCCTCTGAGAAACCTGTGCCAGGGCCTCACAACCTGCATCATAAAAAACCCCCTCCTTGTATCTAATCTAACCCTGTCTAATTTTCCATGTTTATGCTGTAATGAAACACCTCCTGTGCCCCGATTGTGCCACAGCATGGAAAAACAACCACATCCCACCCACTCCTATCAGCAGTGACAAATCATTCCCAGCATCAAGGTGTGATCTCGAGCTCACTGTGTCACACACAGACCCTACAAAGGGATGCTTCTTTAAGTGCTAAAAAAGCTCGGAGTGTGTAATGTAGCAAAACTCACGTGTGAATCAGCCAAGGAGAGGTGACCCCTTTGCCTCCCTCTCCCCATCCCCACTGTCGTGGCTGCAGGATGGGCTCTGGGGGACAACAAGGGTGTAAAATACACTGGCATCCCCTCCATGGTCCTCTGAGCCCACTGCTGGCCACAGGCCAGGAGCTGCAGCCCTGCCACCAGCCCCAGCTGCCTCAGGCAGCTGCTCTGGTGGCCCCAGCCCTGCCACGCAGTTGTCACAGGTGTTTCATGGGGCTGAGCCCTCACTGGTGTTGCTTCACATCCACACTCACATTCCTCCCCTTCCCCAGACACTCAATCCCTCCCTGTGGCTTCACATGTCACACAGATGCCTCAGGCACAGGTTGGTGTTAAAATTAGCCCTTGGCTCCCTCCTGCCTGCACGACTGCTGCCTGTTTGGTGTCCCCCAGCACTGTATCTGGTGGCTCAGCACCCCCAGTTTGGGGCATCCTCCTGCTTTTGCCCCAAGTTCTCCCTACAAATGAACACCAAGGAATTCTCCTCCAGTGGGATATTCTCCAGTCTCGTGGGTGTTACCTGTGGATTGGGTGTCCTGAAGATGCTGCAGAACATGAGTTGGGACCCCAGAGGTGTCTCACCCCTCAGTCCCGTGGGGGAGGATTCTCCCCTTGGCCGGGCACGCACAGAGGCTATTCCATAAATATACATATGACACAGAGCAGTTGGGAAGCTCTGGGACACATATGGTACATCAGCCACCATCCTCAGGTGGGTCTGGGTGTGATCATAACCCCCAGCTCATTGCCAGCCCTGGAATTCACCCTCTGTCCACCTCACAGCCCACAGTAATTTCCATCTGATATGGGACTTTGCACTATCTCTGTAAGCCCAAGCTGGGTGAAATCCTTTGGGAAGTCAAGATTGGATCAACTGGCTTAAAAACAGATGAGATGATTTTCTTCAAACATGGTGGGGTTTTTTGGCTGACCTCTGACAGGACAGTGGAAGAACCTCAGTGAAGGGCATATTCCAACAGTTTTGAATCCATGGTTTGCTCAAGAAGGACGCCTTTCAGCCCCCAAGGCCATTTTAAGGCAGGATCACAGAGTCATAGAATCACAAAATGGTTTGGGTTAGAAGAGACCTTAAAGGTTGTCTTGTTCCACCCCCTACCATGGGCAGGAACACCTTCCACTATCCCAGGTTACTCCAAGCCCTGTCCAACCTGGCCTTGGACACTCCAAGGATGAGATATCCATGGGATTGATGATATGGAGAGAACAGATGCCTCATTCCTGGAAGGGATGAAGTGTGTGGATGGTGTGACCTCTTTGATAGACAACAGTCTGAAGCTTTGATTACTTTCTGATCTTCAGCTGCTCTTAGGATCATTATTTCCTTGGCAGCACATCTTGGTGTCCATGGTGGTACAACTGGAGCAGGACTGTGGCTGAAGCCTTGGTGATGCTTCCAGGTGGGGCTGGAGGGTCTCACAAACTCCATGAAGAACAGACCCAGGGTTTTCAGGGTCTCAGGTCTAGATGGGGGAGGAAAAAACCTGTAGGGTTTAGGAAACCAACACCGAAGAATCTCCAGGGAGAAGTGACAGTGGAAAAATTTAAGGCAAATTGAAGAATGGATAGAGAAAGAGTGAAAAAGGAGGGAAAATCTCTACAGCAAATGCCATTATATCATCCCATGCCTAGGAGCAACAGCAACCCAAACCCAAGTGGGGATCCAGAAACTGGGGTTGCTTCTGGTTCATGGAAAGGCTGTATTTGAGATTTGTTTCCACTGACATTTAATCTAGGGTTATTTTACCCCTTTATTTTCTTCTCTGTAATTTTCTCTCTTCTGCTTTTACTTTCTTTTTTTGTTTACTTTTCTCAAAAAACAAAAGAAAAGGCAAGGAGAGGAAATCATTGTGCATTTGCTTAAACTGTAACATTACAGCATTTCAGATTTTCCACTTTAGTGGAAAGAAAATAAGAAAACAGGTGAAAACCTCAGCTCCAAAGAGCAGCCTCAAAGGGAGGAGAGAAACAAAACACTCTGTCACTATTTTACCATAGCAGATTTCCGATGTGTTGCAGGACTTTTTCCTGGGCAAAGCAGGAGGTGGTGGATTTTCCCCTTTCCCTGAGGATAGGATTTTGGGGAGCTCACAGCTTGGAAAGACTCAACTACCACTGAGGGGCCTCCCCAGCTCCTTTTGAGAAGGATCACAATTTATTATGGCAAAGGGGTTGGGGTGTCAGGAGTCCAGAGAAGGGAACAGACCTGGGGAAGGGGCTGAAGCAGCAGGAGCAGCTGATGGAGCTGGGGGGGCTCAGCCTGGAGAAAATAAGGCTTAGGGGGGACCTTCTTGCTCTCTGCAGCTCCCTGACAGGAGCGGGGAGCTGGGAGGGTGTCAGGCTCTGCTCCAGGGAACAAGGGACAAGAGGAGAGGGAATGGTCTGAGGCTGTGTCAGGGGAGGGTCAGGTTGGATGTGAGGGAAAATTTCTTCATGGAAAGGGTTGTCCAGCCCTGACAGAAATTGCCCAAGGCAGTGATGGAGTCCCCATCCCTGGAGTGATTTAAAAGCCATGTGGATGTGACACTTGGGGACTTGGGTTAGTGGTGGCCTTGGCAGTGCTGGGGAATGGTTGGACTCAGTGATCTTGAAGGGCTTTTCCAACTAAGGTGACTCAATGATTCTATGATGCCCTCATTTATATCTCGTAATTTTGCTACAATTGAATTATTTTGCTTTGAGGAATTTCATTCTTTATTTGCTCTGATATGGCAGGTCACAAAATAAAGGTATTTTTTTTCTGACATGAGAGTTGTTGCAAGATGGAAGCTGTTGATGTTTCACTGCATTGAGTCCAAAGTGGGACATTGGGACTGATTAAATTCTTCCTTTCAATAACAGTTTTAAGCACACATACTCATTATCAACCCTGTGCCTTCCTAGGATGAGAGCAGAGGATTGGGATTCAGGATATGCCAACCTGTTTCAAGCAGAATGACCCCAAATTCATCCTTTGTCCTTCATCCTGCCATTATTTTTGGAGAGGAGAGTTTTGGGTGTGTTTTGCTTGGTGGTCCCTCAGTGTTCTCCCCCTCCCAGTTTCCTGCCAGCTCCCTGCCAGCTCCCTGCAGTAGCAGCTTTGGGATGCAACCACAATCAGTGTGAAAACTGGGGCAAAAGGAAAGCCCTCTACTGGCAACATGTTTTGCTGCAAACCCCCACAATTTCTGCCACTAACCAAGGGCATTGCACTATTTTATTTATGAAATCCACTCCTTGGTTTGGACCAACCAAAAATAAGGCAAGTTCAGTGATCCTTGTCCACATTCCCAGATCCTGGGCTTGATATCTGGAGAAACGACTCTCCATCCGACTCATCAGTGGTTAATTACCTCAAAATCACAGCTGGTTAATTTAATTTCTGTATTGTGTCTGGATGACTCGGTTTCTTTTGCTCCTCCTGGGGCTCTTTTCCCTGCCTCAGGATGGATGCTGGCTGAATGGATGGGGCCAGGCCAGGGCAACTGAGTGCAGCAGGGTTAGGAGAAACAAAAAACCTGGCTTTTTCACATATACAAGCCGGTTTTGTCTGTTTTTGAAGTCACTTTCCCTCATTCTGGGGGAGGCAGAGAAGGGTGCGATGGCAGCCCGGAGCCTGTATCCTCCGGCTTTGGTGCCATCTAGTGCCTTCCCAAAGGCTGCTTCCAGCCCAGGCTTTCTCAGCTAAAATAGCAGTGGCCAAATTACATTAAAAAATCATGAATATTACTTCCTTTGCAGACTGGATGCTGCTGAGAGCTCTAAACTCCACCCACACGCCCCTACCCAGAGTTTCCGGGGGTTGGGAGCAGGTCAAGCCAAGCCTGGAGCATCAGAAGTTAAGGGAATTCATCCCAGGGGCATGTGACAGGGAGGATACAGGTGCAGAGTTAATTTTGAAGAGTTTTTAGAACTTTTTTTAGCATTTGAGAATTTTGTTATACCCTTGCACAAACTGGGAATGTTGGTCCAGGGCAGAACCTCACACTGGCCATTGAAGGACGAGGGAGCTCAGCATCAACCCTCCAAAAACTTGACCGTAGTTTGCAGTCCTGCTGCTTACTGGGATAATAATTCATTATAATAAGACTTTTTTTGTCTGGTAGCGAGCTCAGCCCCTCCTGGAAAGCAGCTCCCTGCCTTGTGCCATGCCCAGGTGGGACTTTTAAAAATTGCCCTAAAATCCTTCCTCTTGACAAGCAGCTGGATAAAGGAGAGATTGTATAAGGAGCCAAGAATTCACCAGCTCCAAGTGAGATGGGGGTTTTAATGTCTTGAGATTATATTTTCACAGCATCCCAACCAGAGAAAAGGTCCTCAAATGCTCTTGGGAGTTGTGGAGGATGGTCAGGTGTGCCCCAGGGGCTCATCCTTATTTGCAATGGAGGGGACAAATTATACAGCATTTTCAATTAGCCAAGTCTTGTCCAAGACATGCCGTGAGATGCCTTTTGAAACTATCCCTCTTTTTATTAGAAGTTACTCACTGTGTTTTGTCTCCTGCCCTGGATGTATTAACCTGGAGAAGAGAAGGCTCCAGGGACACCTGAGAGCCTCGGCCAGTGCCCAAAGGGGCTCCAGGAGAGCTGAAGAAGGACTTGGCACAAGGGATTCAGGGACAGGACAAGGGGGGATGGTTTCCCAGTGCCAGAGGGCAGGGTTAGATGGGATATTGGGAAGGAATTTTTGGCTGTGAGGGTGGGGAGGCCCTGGCACAGGTTTCTCAAAGAAGCTGTGGCTGTCCCACCCCTGGAAGTGTCCAAGGCCAAGCTGGATGAGGCTTGGAGCATCCTGGGATAGTGGAAGGCGTCCCTGCCCAATGGCAAGGGAGTGGAACTGGATGATATTTAAAGTCTCTTCCAACCTGAATTACTCAGTGATTCTGTGATTCTATGAAACTTCCATCCTGCTTTTCACTTTCCCACTGTTGACTTCTAATGGCTTAAGTCTGCCCTGGGTTACCCCAAAGTTCACCTGCACCATCTCCCCTACCTCTTTAGGGGACAGTGGTCTTCAAACTAAGGGAAAACCACGGTGGGGGGCCCACTCTGATGAAAATGAGATGAAAAAAATAAACCCCAGCTGAATGAAGAACAATATTGAGACCAATTGTATGTCTCCCTGCAGCATTGGTGGGGCAGTACAGGGTTCTCCATGGACTTGGTTGCACAAGAGGAGTCTGAGAGCTGAAATGGGGCTGTCCGGTGGTTGTCATCAAGAATACATCTACAACACACCAATGGCACTGACTCCATCACCCCAGGCAAACACTCAGCCTTCAATTATTCAAGAGAGGGCATCTGCTTACTCACTACACTCCAAGTCATTTGAGCTGCTTCACACCTGCCCAGGAGCCAACAGGCATCAAAAACCCATAAGATTGTGTTAGGTGTTAAGGGACAGGCTGAGTCTGTGTATTTATTGTGTCCTGGGATTGTCAGAGTAAACCTCTACCTGGTCCTGAGCACCTGGGGAAGGGATGGATGCTGATTCCTACCATGCCCCTGGCTTTCCCCAAGTCACACATGGTTTGTGGACATGTAGTGACACACAGGGATTGGATTTTTCATCACAGAATCACAGAATATCCAGAGCTGGAAGGGACCCACAAGGATCATCAAAGTCCCATTCCTGGCCCTGCGTGAGACACTCCCAAGAATCCCACCCTGTGCATGTGATTAATCACTTCAGAGACTTTTTTTAGGAGAGGTATTTCAGAGGTTTGTTGGGTAAAGTGTAGAAACGGGGATGTTTCTACAGGCTGGTATTTCTATGTCTCATGGTCTGCCAGGATTTTGTCTGCATAATCTCCATCTCTTACCTGCCTGGAGCTGAAAACTTTTCTCTGAAGAGCTCTGGTCCTTTGACAGACTGAAGGTGAGCTCCTGACACTGCCTGTCATACAATCACAGAATGCTTTGGGTTGGAAAGGACCTTAAAGATCATGTCTTTCTACCCCCTGCCATGGGCAGGGACACCTTCCACTATCCCAGGTTGCTCCAAGCCTCATCCAGCCTGGGCTGGGACACTTTAAGGGATGAGGCAGCCACAGCTTCTCTGGGAAACCTGTGCCAGGGCATCACCACCCTCACAGAGCAGAATTTCTTTTCAATGTCCCATCTAACCCTGCCCTCTGGCAGTGGGAAATCATTCCCCCTTGCCTCCATCACTCCCCCAACATCAGCAGAAGGGAGATGTCAGAGAGATGCCAGGAAACAGACCTGAGGTGCTCGGACAGTGTTTTGCCACTGTCAGAGCTCCTGTGAGGGATATTTTTATTTGGTGGCTTTGTCACATGCATTCCAGGGAGAGTGTAAATAAATGGACCTAAATGGGAAGTGTAATCATGTGGAAAAGCAAGAAAATTATTCTGTCATGAATCTCTGTCATATAAGGATGAGCTTTAAGTTAGAACATATAACACAAGTGACATATTTCCCATTAGGATCTTAAAAGCATCTCTCCAGCCCAGACTTGAAAGCTCCTCTTAGGGTGTATAGGGCCACTGCAGCTCATAACACCATGGATAAATACCTGCTGTGTATCTACAATCCCAGAGAGGGATTTCCACATGCCCTGCTTGGAAATGGCAGCCTCCTATGGAGATCCATGTGTCCAAACTTTGGGGCATCCAGAAGGTCACAGCTGTAAAGATGAGAGGGGAAAACCTGAAAGACAGTAGGTTTGGATGAGATATTAGGAAGAAATTTGTCCCTGTGAGTGTGGTGAGGTCTTGGCACAGGTTGTCCAGAGAAGCTCATCCATGGAATTGTCCAAGGCCAGACTAGATGGGGCTTGGAGCAAACTGGGCTAGTGGAAGGCATCCCGGTCCATGGCAGGGGGTTGGAACAAGAGGGTCTGTAAGGTCCCTTCCAACCCAAATGGTTCTTTGATCCTATGATTGATGTGACATCAGAGTTCAGCAGCGTCAGGTTTGAGGAAGACACCAAGACCTGGCAGAAAGGAAATGGGGAAAGGTTTGGGTGCCCTCAACTGGGGGCCAGACAGGAGCTGTCAGTGCTCTGAAGCCACAGACAAATGCCATGCTCAGCTGTAAGATGGCATTTCATCAGAGGAACATGTGGGAAGCCCTCTGGAAAAGGAACCAGTCAGGCTCCAAGAATTCTGCCTTCAATTCATATCACTACATCCATGAAAAACGAATTTGACAGAGGACTCTTGTTTCTTTTCCCAGCTCTGGTGTGGTTGCCCTGGATTCACCCGAAGCTGATGATGCAGTGAGTAAATGTAGGATATTATCTGAAATTAAACTTTCAGGCAGCTTTCCCCTGCCCACTCCAGCTTTGCCCTGAGATTGTGAAAGATGTTTCCTTCCCAGTAGCTGGTACTCAAATCTAATTTTAAACTGAATTGCAAATTTAGATGACTAACCTGCTCCAAGAGAAAACTTCTAAGGGGCATTTATGAATCAGCAGTCATAAGGACTCTCAGGAATGCATTTACTTTTCATAAACTCCTTGGTGTCAAGATATACACTTGGTGGGGGCTAGATCCTCATTTGCTGTTTCATGTCAGTAATGAGTATGTTCACCTTATTTGAACCAAAGAGGAAAGTAAACGCAGTGTTTGTCCATTCCAAGTTTGCATTTTGCAGGTGTTCTGCTCCTTTTGCTGTGCAGACAGAAGGGAAATAAAATCCCTGGAATGCTCTGGAGAGAAAGCCACAGCAGCTGACATTCAGAGATGATAACCCTAAAAAGGACAGGGAAAACTAACTAGCATTTCAGCCAACAGAGGTGATGCACTCAGCAAAAGACACCATTTGCAGATTGTGCAGGGAACTGGGGAACTAATCAACTTAGCAAAACCCTTTCAGTCCTCATTTCAAGCAGACAAGCTAAATTTTCATCCACAAAATTAATCTGCATCGCAGTGAATTCACTGGGGAAAGCAACACCAAGTCTAACCTGGTTTTGGGTAGTTTTGGTCAGTTCTTGTGTTACCGCAGAAATTACAATTCCCACAAAGCCAAGAGGCTCCTACATAAAGAGGTGCCAAGTGCTACAGGAGAAATTTTAAGCTTTCCATTCTGTGTATCCTGAAATCTATAGACTCTAGGTGTGACTTGGTGATGGAGAAGCAGATTCAGGAGATACATCATCTGCTCACTTCCCACATCTGCACCAAACCCCACAGCACTGTTCTCCCTCAGCTGCTGATACACATGAAACTCCCCCCCCTCCAAGTCTGGTGTCCACCTCCACACCACCACCAGACCCAGAATTTGTACTTTCAGACTTCACAAACCCCATGGACTCAGTGGAGCTGAAAACTGACTCACTTCACTTTCAATATCCATATTGATATTTAAAATACGTGGATTAATGGCTTTCCTCATTTGCACTGAGAGGTTCTTCAAATGATAAATATATGGAAAACACTGGAAATGCACTCAATTATTATTATCCCTATTCCCATGTCCATTTTGCCTACGAGAAGGTTGGCAGGCAACAGGACCCTCAGTTTAGCACAATGCAGTGGTACTGACCCCTTTCCCATCTTGTGGCTGTAAATTTCCCAGGGTAATTTCCCGGTTCTCCAAACACTGTTCTTGCTGGGCACCATCTCCTCGTGCTCAGTGAGGACCGGCCCAGAGCTTCACAGCTGGTCTGCAGCTCCTTCTCCAGCGGCAGCAGGTCTGAGCCTGTCAGCACCCTCTGTCTGTGTGAGGAAATCCCAGTGTCTCATCAGTCCCACTGACCAGCAGATGTCTGGGAGGATGGGACAGGAGAACAACAGGAGAAATGATGGTGTGAAGGGTGCTCAGATACCTGAAGGACTGAGGTGTGTGGGGAGGTGGAGGTTGTGCTGAAATTGCATCCTGGAAGGGTTTCTGAAGAGCCCCCAACACAGCGCAGACATTGACCAGCTGCAGTGAGTCCAGAGGAGGCCACGGAGCTGCCCCAGGGCTGGAGCCCCTCTGCTCTGGAGCCAGGCTGGGAGAGCTGGGGGGGCTCACCTGGAGAAGAGAAGGGTCCAGGGACACCTGAGAGCCCCTGCCAGTGCCTAAAGGGGCTCCAGGAGAGCTGGAGAGGGACTGGGGACAAGGAATGGAGGGACAGGACACAGGGAATGGCTTACCAGTGCCAGGGGGCAGGGTTAGATGGGATATTGGGAAGGCATTCCTGGCTGTGGGGGTGATGAGGCCCTGGCACAGGGTGAGCCAGAGGAGCTGTGGCTGCCCTTGGATCCCTGGAAGTGTCCAAGGCCAGGTTGGATGGGGCTTGGAGCAACCTGGACTAGTGGAAGGTGTCCCAGCCCATGGCAGGGGGTGAAACTGGATAACATTTAATGTCCCTTCAAAATCCAAACCATTCTGGGATTCTGTGATGGGCAGCAGCCACTTGTTACTGGTACCTGAACTGGTACCTGGCACCCCCCACCAGAGCTACAGGGAGAAGTGTCAGTCCTGCCCTGATCTGAGAGATAAGACTTTGCAGTCAGGAAATCACTTTTACATTCTGGACATGGAAAACTGCATGTTACAGCAGGGAACAGTGCTGTAGTTGGGCAGCTGCAACCCAGATCTTAAGGATTTATTTTGGAGATGTGACAAACTGCAGCATGTTTGGTGAAAGCAAAAAACAAAAATCCCAAACAAATTGATATTGTTTAAATAATACACTCTATTTTATTTTGTCTTAAAATAGTTTAACCTTTATGCTACAGACTTGTTTCAAAAAACAGAAGGTCTCATCTTGCACCAAAAATATATATATTTATATATATATATAACACTCTGTTTTATTATTATTTTTCTCCAAAGACAATTAAATACTAGATGGAAAATGAGAACTAAATAGTGAGTGTCAAGAAGAATCAATTTTTTTAACTGTTTTTTTAACTAGAGTCGCACATTTTAAACATTTATATTCTAAGCAATGATTTGTCTTCACTATAGAAGATTCCAAGTCCATACTCCAGCAATTCAGGAACTGCTAAACCCTGAAGGGCTCGAGCCAATGCACACTGAAGTCGATGAAAAGCCCTGCACTGACCCCAGTGGGCTCTGCATCAGGCCCCAAGTGCATTGGTTCTTAGCCATACAATGGCTAACTTTTCTCTTTCATGATGAGAAGAGCAAAACCATCTAGGCACATCTTGCTCTTTTTTAAAAAATAAAAGTGTAAAAAAAAAAAAGAGAAGAAACAAAACCAAACCACTTCCTAAGCTATCCAGTAATTGCTTTTTTCAGATCACTACCTTTTGAAATCTGTTAAGAATACGAGAAAATACGTAGTGTTTTAAATAAAAGAAAACCTGCATCGGACTATGATACATGAATTGTTTAAACAAACACAGTGCACAGTTGGAGGAAGTTTGGTTAGGACACAGTTGTTTTTATATACACATGGAAGTCACATCATATACAAACTGAAAACCGAGAATAGTTAGTTTGCATTTTTCACGGAAGGACTGCAAACGGGTCCCTGCAGCTTGCTGCAAAACTGATCTTCAGGAGACTTTGTGGAACAGGGAGAAGCAGCCACACCAAGTCACTGTTCCAAAGTTACCTTGACAGCAGGTGTGTGAGCCCATGGAAACGACTGAGCTGTGCCATCAGAACACCAGGAGGAAGGGCTGGCAGAGCAGCACAGGGGGTTTTCCCTACTGCAGTGCAGGCTCCATCCGCTCCCTTCCTTCCTTTCCTCCCTCCCTCCCACCCGCCAGAGAAAGAAATAGGACACTAGAAGCAGCACATACATTTTTCTGGCCATGCAATACACTTATGTTCAATGTTTTAGAAAGCTGGAAATTGGAGTATCGATCCCTTACCTAGTTGTCCTGTAAAGTGCCATCCAAACTTTTCTGCTTATGGGAAAAAAAGAGATGTTTGTTACTAACTGTACCCAACTGCTGGGCTGTTTTTCCTTTATGTGACAACACAGTTTTTTATTTTTACTTTTATTTTCTTTTTGCTGCCCACAGGTAAAATTATTTGAAGCCAAATAAATTTCGAAATCAGCCAACACAAAACGAAAGCAGAACTTCCCATGTCCTGATCACCCCTGTTCAGCCTTAAATGGTAAAAAATCTGAAGACAAAGCTGTACAAAATTCCCACTAGAAACATCCGGAATATGAAGGAACATCTTAATTGCACAACAGACATTTAAAGTGAATAATATCATCTTGTTAAAAGTCTAATCTTTGGTTTTTGCCTTGAGAAAGGCTCAAAATGACAGATGAAGGGCAGGAATTTCCATACATGCCACAGAAACCACAGCCCACTGAAGTGAGTAGTTCTATTAATTTCTGTAAATATTCTGGTAGAAAGTGTTTCATGAATCATGCTCTAAAAACAATTTCAAAACTACCATAAGAAAAATTATCTAAAGCCATTTATGCTAAAACCCTGCAGGGTGCAGATTATTAATGTAAAAAAAAATAAAAATCACAACCTTAGGTTCTGACTTAATCCTGCGACATCCTTTAGGACAGAGTTTTAAGCACTTGAGTGGCCCCAGATTTTCTGGGAACAGTCCCAGATGAACACCCTGCAGCTGCCAAAGTGCTTTGCCAGGCTTTGGGGCTTTGGAATTGGCTTGGGATTTTTTGAGGTGGTGAATGAAGCAAAAAGCAACAGTAGAAACGAGGACTGTGAGCACAACGTTTCGTTTCTCCATCTCCTCCAGGCAAGACTTGGATAAAGGTAAAGAAGTTCAGCTATAATTAAAAAGGAGAGTGATGCTGGGCCTTTTTATTACCTTTTCCTGTGCTTTTGCAATAGTCAGCTGCTACTAAGCCACTACTATCCCTATTTTAGCCATATCAAGCTGTGGGAAATGATCAGTGAAACACAGTAGTCAAGTAGACAGAAGACTCAGCACTGAAGAGTATAAACTATAAATTATAATGAAAATAAAAATGCTTTAATTAAAAGCTGTTCAGTGCATATTTTATGGGCCATTTGCATTGAAGACAGTCCCTCCTGCTGGTAACATAACCAAATCAGCTTGGCTGTAAATACTCTTGGCCCAAATTTCAGAAGTGTTGAATAACCCCATTTCCACTGAAATCAGTGAGGACACAGCATTTCTCAAGGATGCTCACACAGCAACACACTAAAACTTCTACTAACAAACTCAATATACTGATAAATTAAAAATGTTCTGGAATTGGAGGTGGGGAAGGGTGAGAGGATGTAAATTTGCACACAGTTATTTCTTCAGATTAACACACACACGTTAGTAACTGTACATGAGTTTTAAATTTGGTGCTGTTAATTTTGTGAGGAATCCCCCTTCGAGAAGGCAAAAAACCACTTTAAGTGATACTGAAATCATACTACATTCTTATGGACATTAAAAACACCGTGAGTCTGAATTTCAGAGGGCCAAGAACAAGGCACCTCTGAAGCTGAAGGTTTAATCATGAACTTCTGTGCCACAAAGGGGAGGAGGGGACAGGACAGGGACACGGTGACAGTGAATTACAGCAGGAATTTGCGCCTGGTGTCCTCATCCAGGGTGAGGTCCACAACTTCTGTGGGTGAGGGCCAGTTCTGCTGGGGAGCCACTGCTGTCCATGACTCAGTTTGCTGGGCATTGATGTACTGTGAGCTGTGCTTCCAGGAGGACACACTCTGGATCACACCTCCCCTGGGATGCACACACCTGCAGCAAGGCAAAAAAACCCCACAGAGGATTAGTGCCACTACTGAATTCAGCCACCAGAGTATCAGCTACAGCGTTTTACCACTTAGGCATCTGGTTAACATGTCCCTCTCCGAACTGTCCACATGGATTCTCCATTTATAGAGTCCATGACATCTTAAATACCCAGTAAACAAAGATGAGACTAAATTTAAACTCGGGTGAGGGGGGGAAGGGGATTAAATTATTTATAAGAAATGCATTCTGCTAGTGAGCATAAAGTGATAATCCTTTAAAAATAGGTGCATGGATCCCAAGCATCCTGAAGAGAGCTGTCCCACCATGTGTGGTACCACAATTCTGAAGCACAGTGTCCTGCTGGCAGCTTTACCCACTGGACTTTTAAAAACAGAAATATGTGAAGTGAGACTGCACAAGACAAAAGGAAAAGCTATCTTGCTGTATTAAATCAAAGCCATGTTAAAATAAGGAGGTAATGATACCTTCATTACAGTAATTGCAAAAGTGATTTTGTTAATTACATTATGTCTGTTTTTTGTTTTGGTCTTTTTAAGTAAAAAATACAAACATGCTGGGAAATGCTCACTGACAACAGAACGGCCCCACTGCAGCAAAGTTTTTAAGCTTTGAGTGATTAAATTATGTATTTAAAGATAAGCACAGGCTCAAGTGCCTTGTTGAAGCAAGATACGTAATTACTTATTTACACAACATTTTTACCTATTATATTCACAGTAGATATTTGACAAAGCACAAGTTAACAGCAATTAGAAAAAAAGAAAAGCAAAATGAAAGATAGACTAATTTTGTTGCCTGATGAAGTGATGACAAGAATTTACAGGAGGCTTTACGATGATCTCTCCATTTCCAGCTGTAAATCTTACACAGGCACCAGTAAAACTCGATACCCAGTGCTCCAAAAATTGGTTTGCTCTTGAGAGCTCTGGTGGTGGCTGTAGCTGCTCCTGGCTACACAGATAAATATGAGGTGTTCTGGCTGCTGGGGTAACCTTTTCCCATTTCTTTGTGCATTTCAGGAACTCTGATTTTCTGCACTGATCAAGTATCTCTGACATTTACACTTTATTTATTCTAATTTAAGCTCACGTTATTTATCTTCCCCAAAACTACTTAGGTTATGCTCAGCTGTCTTGGTTCTGGTTGGAGTTTTGTGAAATAGAATGAAAAATCTGTTTCTCTGAGCTGTGACTTCTCTGAATATAAATCTCTCATTGCCTTCTCAGATACGCTGTTTAGTTTTAGATGTGGTGTTCAGAATGGCTTTTTTATTACTTCTCCAGTCTTAAAAATACATATATCTACAAAGAGTTAGCAATAAGAGACTGGAAGTCTAACAAATGTGTGGGATTTCTTTCTTTTAAAGCTTTCTTAAGAAATACTTCTAAGAATAACTGACAAGAAAAGGTTGTAGACAAAGCAAATTAAAGATGATGTTTGGTCTATCACTTTGAGAACAGTCCTTAATGCTTAGGCAATGCCAAGACTAACTTTTCCTCCTGAAGATGACAAAAACCAAGCCATAAGTTATCTCGTAGAAATGATATCTCACAAAAACAAAAGGGTTTATCCTCAAACAAATCACGCAAGCAACCAACAGTAAAATGTTCCATCAAACACGAGCTTAGGGAACATGCTTCCAATCTGCAGCTAGGGGAGGATACCAAGCAAAGGCAACCAAAAAAAAAGAGAGAGGTAAAAAAAAAACAACCTAGGAAAAAACAGAGGAAACCTGGTTTATACACATGCATGATTAAAAAATAAGATCTACTGGAAAAAAATTAAACAAACTGAAAAATGTGACTTAGTGTCCTAAGTAGATGCCAAGTAATATTCCAATGATGAAGAACAGCACCAATTCACTAACAATCTGAAAAACTACAAATGATGGACAAACTCCAAGGTGTCACGACTCACACCAGCCCAACAACAACATGGAATATGGAACACAATAAAAAACATCAAAAGAACAGAATCCAAACACCACACTAACTATGCATGCAAAAAATACTGATCAAAAACCTAAACCTTGTCCAAACGACAACCCTGTCAGAAGCCCATCAATACTTCATAACTGCAAGCCTAGACCTGCAAGAGAAATAAAACTCTAAATAGGATTCAAGCAACTGAAAGGCGTGAGAATTCAGCAGAGCTGGTAAACACTGTCTGTGAGAGATGGGAGGTGGTCACAGGAACAGAGAGAGGCACAGAAATGTGGTGTTAGTACAACGTGCTGGAATTATTTCAGTCTGTATCTACTAAAGCCCATTTTAAGGAGCAACTCTGTATTTAGTTTTTTCCATTAGTTCACACGGTGACTATCACTGAGGCAGCAGCATGGGAAGCTTTCAAACAGGGGGCTGCAACAGCACATGGTGTGTGCACAGTGCCAGGCAGATTCACATCAGCCAGTCCTGGAGGGCAACTCCACCTTCTCATGAGCACAAAGATCCTCCAAGCCCTAAGCCTGCTGGATAAACAGCCCAAGAAATCAGTATCTTCCAAAAGAGCTGGCCATGCAAGGACTTACACTGTTCTAAAAGGAAAGACTGAATCTTCCTCCCTTTGGGGCCTGAGAATTTCCTTTTTTTCACACCCAACAGCACCAGGCTGTGTCTGCACTATCCTCAAATTTCTGCATAGGGAATTGGGTCCAGCACACTTCTTCTTTCCTCAAGACAGTGAAGGGACATCAGGGAACAGCTGTTTGTTGTCCCTGCTCTGTTCCTTGTCCCTCAAGCCCCTCTTCTGCCTCCAAGAACCCACCAGGCAGCAGATTAGTTTGTATAACATTTTAACTTGCTTTTATCCCACCAAATACACAGTCCATACTATATGGGAAGGTCAATCTTGTTCAAATACATCATAATATCTGAAGCCAAGGAAAGATCATAGACTAAAAACAAAGAGTAACATCTATCAAGAATAACAGCTGAAGAACAGCTGGATAAGTTTCTATCTGAGCTTAAGAGAAACGTCTGGCAACATCAGCCTCATCTGCTTTGGGGATTTTCTCCTGTATCATGAAATAAACCAAAATTCAAAATGATCTGATTTTTAATCTAAAGGGGCTATCTCATGGCATTGGCCACTGAAAAATTCTTACTATTTTTACAACTACTGATTGATTAAATAGAGTGGAAGCTGATAAAAAATATTTTGAAAGGAAACAAGAACCCATAAAAATATTTTTGCCTATTTATTTGCATTTTCACACTGAATTCCTGATGTATGTGCATTTGGTATCTCAATACTTGGTATTTAAATGCTACATATCTTTAGCCAGTTAATGTTTGACGTCAGACTTTAATCTGAATACTTATCAAGTTGGTCACATTTTAAAGAAAAACAAATTCTGACACCACTGTAACCAGCAGAGCAGAAAAACAGGTGCAAGGTGGGCTACCTTTTGGGCATCAAAGTAAATATTAGAGCAAGAAAAATGACTCATACCTGCCATGCTCCTGAACTCCAACAATCTCTACTTCGCTATCAGAAGAGGTGATATTAATTTCTTCATTGGCCTGGGCATTACCAGGAGAGGTTTTGTCAGCTGTAAGGAAGCCTGGATCCAAAGTGCCTGTGGATGGGGAAAACAGAAATACAGCCAATGTTTAACAGCTTTACACAACTCAGAAATCACTGGAAAAGGAGTTTCGCAACCTAACAGAAAACAAACAAACAAACAAACAAATGACTGAAACACTGAGATTGGAAAATCTTATTAGATCAAATTATTCAACTTCCAGTTCATCACCTGATCCAGAGTAACCACTGAATTTAGCCAGTGTCTATAGTTTCAGTGATGGTGTTATGATACAAATGTGAAAAAAGACCAATTATTCTTGATGCAATTAGAATTTCCAGCTGCAGTTTTACAAGACTTAGACGGTGCCTAAACCCCTTTGACTTCAATACACAAACCAATCTAATCAAACTCAAGGGTACTGTGGCAAAACAGCCTATAGGCTTGGACATATGAAGGAAAATTAATTTATTTTCTTTAAATAGGGAACCAGAGGAAGCTGGTCAGTGAAAAAACAGAGCAAACCCATCAGTTTCTGGCTGTGTTGCTTCATACATCTGCTCTAACATTATTACAGATATTTGCAAAAAAATCTGGTTTTCCTAAGTCCCATATACAACAGTGTTTTTTTAATTACAGTTCCTCAATGCTATCCAGTTCATCAGTCTGTCAAGCAACAAGCCCTCTCTAAATACAGCAAGTGTGGCAGGTTTTTGTCTTTTCTGCCAAGTACCACTAAGAAGGATCTGCACCCCAATTAGTGAAGTTGTGTTGAGTCATATTAAATAATACTTGCATGGAAAACACAAAGAAGCCAAAATTAGTATTTCTTTCATAGGAAATAGATATAACTTCTACTCTATTTTTTAATTATTTTTTTTTAAGGAAAAAGAGAAGACAATTAATTCTACTGTCTCCCTCTCATTAGCCTGGGGGATGCTGGGCAGCCCTGCAGTAGGTGACACTACCAACTTCTTAGAAACCACTTGCTCAGCTGTATTACACAGGGGAAGAATAATTTGTCAGGTAGGAAATTTGAGATGAGGGTGAGTATTTTAAGTGTATCTAGTTTGAGTGGACACCTCCTCAAAGATGAGAGGAGGTGGAAGTGAAGCAGTAATGATCTGCAGAATTTCAAAGGTGTGCAAACATGCAGAACTGATTATACCCCCAGGCAGATCAAGAAGACAGAGAGAGAAGAAATTAAACTTAAAACAAGCACCAGGGAAACCTTCTAATGACTTCTTTAAGCACTTGGAAAAGATGGAAATAGAATCACAAAATGGTTTGGGTTGGAATGGACCATAATGATCATTCAGTGCCACCCATGGCAGGGACACCTTCCATTATCCCAGATTGCTCCAAGCCCCATCCAACTTGGCCTTGGACACTTCCAGGGATGGGGCACCCACAGCTTCTCTGCCCAACCTGTGCCAGGGCCTGCCCACCCTCACAGGGAAGAATTTCTTCCCAATATCCCATCTAACCCTGCCCTCTGTCAGTGGGAAACCACTCCCCCTTGTCCTGTCCCTCCATACTTCCATAAATAGTCTCTCTCCACCGTTCCTGGAGGGGCAGGGACCATGTTCAGTTTTTGGAAAGCCAAGATCCTTGGTGCAATGTCTGATCAGGATCAGCGTGGGAAGGAAACCCACCTGCTGACAGGTACCCAAAGGAGGAGCTTCCACAAGACAAAAAATGTTTGCCACCTGAACTGAAAATGAGTCAGTATCCCAGGCAGATTTTTCCTAACATTGCAGTTCAGCTGAAAGTTTCTTGGCAAATATCATGGTCAGAAAGCCCCAAAATGGTATCTCTTTATTAGAAGTGGCTGGACAAAGGCTTTGATTCATGTGATGGTGGCTCCAAAAGCGACAGAGGGCATGTTTAGATAAGATATTTGAAAGAAATTCTTCCCTGTGAGGGTGGGGAGGCCCTGGCACAGGTTGGGCAGAGAAACTGTGGGTGCCCCATCCCTGGAAGTGTCCAAGGCCAGGTTGGATGGGGCTTGGAACAAACTGGGCTAATGGAAGTTGTCCCTGCCCATGGCAGGGGGTGGGACTGGATGGGTGTAGTATCTTCTATTAATGCCATACCAGCCTTCTGCACCTTTTTCTGGACAGGGTAATTTCTCACAGAGGGGTAAAGCCGAGCAGCTCTGAAATAACCCTCAACAGAACCCCCAGAGGTATAAACTGAAGTCCCAAAAGAGCTTCCATATATTACTATAGTTTAGTTCAGACAACAAAAAGATAATCAGCAGTAGTGAAACCATGATTAGCAGAGTGCTGCAAGAGTAGCTGAGTGTAAGTCAGGATTATAGCACACAGACAGATTTACAGCCTCTGGCCATACAGTTTTCATGCCTAATAACATGCCTACACTGTTAACTTCTTTGCATGAATGTTACGACACTCAAAGTGATGCTTTGTTTGCCCTGCAACATCAGGGCTTGCAAAACAGCCCCAAATATTTGCCCTTGCACAAAGATGTGATAGCACAGTAAGATTTTTCACTTAGATAGAGCTTATGTTGCTGTTTTCCCATGGGAATGCATTCTTTCATGTCTGCTAAACTAGATCCTGGCTGAAGATTAAATCTGTGAACAAGATACAAGATCTGAAAGTTCTGCTTTCCCAGTGTGCAGCCCTAGACATGGTAGGAAAAGGCCAGAACTGACAAAGGTGCAGTCAGATATGTACCAAGGCTGCAGGACCCTGGGCAAGGTGTGTGCAGCACAAAAAAAGAGACTCATCCTCGCAGCTGCTGACACCATAGCATCAGGACCAAATCCATATGAACATGTTCCCATGGGACCAAGGATGAAGAATTCTCTTGAAATTTTCTGGTTTTTCTTTTACCAGCCTCTTCCTTGCAAGTCCCCTTGGATACAGGTGGAAGAAGGAAGATAAATCTGTGCCCACACTGCAGCACTTTAAGTGGAAAGTGGAAGAAAGCTTGGTAAGAGACATTACTTTTTATTTCCTTATACTCACTTGAAGTATCAATCCATCAGTGTTCCATAATACAGGTGATTTCAGGTGTTCTAATTGTTTTAAAAATCACTTAATAAAGGACTGGGCTTGTCAAATAGCTACCAGTCAGCTGCTATCCTGCAAAAAGTTACCAGTGAGCTCGGAAAACACAGGTGAGCTACAAAAAGGCTGGAACTACATTCAGCCATGGGCCTCAGTGAAAATAATGCAGAGGTTTTCACATTGAAATCATGGGCTTGTCAACTCCACAGTAATGGAACACCTCTTTAAAAAAGCCTGGCATTTCTTTAAGCCTTCTAGACAGTGAAAAAAAGTATCTCAGAGCCACCACGACACTCCCAGTATGAGTGTCCTGTTGGCAGGATATGTTTGGAAAACATAGCATAAAACACAACAAACCTGTCATGCCCCACCACAGCTGGAAAGATTGTCTTTATGCAGCTAAAAATCCTATTATTATATGCATTAAAATAACAAGTGGAAAGGAAGGCAGTTTGTTGGCATACAGTGCTGGGCTGTCTAATTCTTTAAGAGATGTTGGAAAAGCAGATGGAACATGGGAATAATTAATGCTTGTATTTTAAAGATATAAAGACACTAACAAAAATAAAAGGCACACACAGACAATTTCAATATTTAAAATGAGGTTATGACCAGCTGACTAGCTGGTGGCATGGGTCATCACAATCAATCATTCAGTAACAAGTTTAGCTCATTTTCATTTAAAAAAAACCCTGACAACAGAAACCCAGACCTAATTTCCCAGTAGTAATTAAAGGGAAAATAAGGAGAAAAAATAATTAAGAAAGTTAGTGCAAAAATACATTGCAGGAATCTTTGTCATTTTTTATCAGTATTATTTTGGAATAAATGTCAGACCTTTTTAATAAGTACCTGTCCTGTTTTCTCACAGAATCCACGTTGGGAGCTTTTGCAGATGTATAAACTATGAAAATACTGAGAGCAAAAAAGGAAGAGACACCAACTGTGATGCTGGAACAAATGTCAGAGGAAGAGAATTTAAACAAACCTGTATCAGCACTCATTTCATCCAGCAGCCCTCTGGTTCTCCAGGTAGATCCCAAGTCTTGATTTCCTAAAGAATTATTGTGCTCTTGAACTACTGCAGCCGCCAAAAGACTGTCCACATTTACCACTTCTGGGTCTGAGTTTGTGTCTGATATATCATAGTGAGCCACAACGGGGGGTCCATCTGCAGGAGAGAAAAGCAACACGGATTAGAAGTGTGAAAGACACCTCTGAAAGCACAAATAATTTGTTTAAGGATTAATGCAACCTCCTACGTGGAGCTCTTATAGTGATAAATTAATTGATAAATAAGAATTGTTAAACTCCAGTTAATGAACAGTCTGAGATTACAGAGACATTTTAACCTTTGCATATACAGAAAACACAAATATAAAGAAAAAGCGTTTATCAAAGTATCAGCTCTTTGTGTGTTGTCTGTTACATTAAACCATAAACATTTCCATATGTGACAATGTTACATTTACAATTTTAAAGGATGAAACCTACAGTTTAAAATAAAAAATAGTAAGTTACAGGACATTAAATTTGGCAGACGAGATATTTATCTAGAGAATTTTACAGAAGTCAAGTGAGAGGTTACATTACTTTAGGGCTGATTGAATAAAACTAACTTTTTCATATAACTGATCCAGTAACAATAAATTTAACACTGGGCAACTTTCTTAACATTTACCTGTCAAGGGCAGGGGAATTTTTCAAAATTGCAATGTTTTTTGGTTGGATGTTTTGGTGTTTTTAAAATCAAGAATAACAAGAAAGAAAACTATATACACAATGATAAATATGCCTTTCATTCAATATGATTACCATGAGCATTTTGGCCACCATAATAAAGAAGGGAAAAGGGAGATAAAATTGCTTACGTGATTCTGAAATCTGTTCTTGAGGAATAACAAAAAGCCAGTTTTGATCTATTTTGTTAGGACCAACTAAATTCTTTGTGATGAATGCAAATCACTTATAATTGGAAAGCATGCTAGAAACAGAAGAGGCTCAGAAAAAAAGCAGGCAGATTCAAGACAAAGATTAATGTGGAAGCAGAGAGAATGGATGAATAATGTAATTCTGGAAGGATGTGTGTGTTTTAACTCAAATGCCTTGCCCCAGCTACAGCTTATTGGCTCAGAGTGGATGAAAGTGGCTGAAGTTCCCCATCCCCAAATGAGAAGATCAAAACTT
>JAWWLZ010000094.1:68377607-68391701 GCA_035041345.1 Poliocrania exsul | reverse complement strand
AGTCCCTTTACCAGATCATGGCACTCAGTGCCACGTCCAGTCTCACCTTAAAAACCTCCAGGGATGGGGAATCCACCACCATTCTGATTATTTAAGAACAGAAAACATGACACACAACCTATCTGTAAAACTCTGAAAGTTCATTGCAGGCAAAGTCATAAAAACAGGCACAAATAGTTCACAGTTTAATTCAAACTCTGTTTACTCATTCATCTTGAAATTCAGCCTTGGCAGTACCTTCTCCTGCTGTGCAGAGTATGGTGCCTCTTGCTTTCAGCTGTGAAATAGCTTGTGAAGACTGAGGGACCCTCAGATTTTGTTACCAAGACTTCTGAAATAGTGTTGGCTTTGCACGATGGCCTGTTCATTACACTGTCTGTGCAACAGAACCCGCTGTGTGAAGGTGCTAAGCTGGTGTATACACTGGTTGGCCTTGATTTGTTTTTCATCCCTTTTTGTTGTTGATTTAGAAGGAATACATGGTGCTTATTAAATGAAATAAGTCATTAGTGAAAACTGTTACATGCTTCAGATAAAATACATATCCTATGTTTTCCACTGCCCAAATTTTAGGGTCAAAGAATCACATTGCTGGTATTTAGTGGTTTTGTTGTGATTTTGCAAGTCTGGCCCTGAGTTAAGTGGGAGTCTTGTTTATTGGAGGCTGTTATTTTAAACAGTTTTATTTTCACGTTTCCTCTCTAGAGCTGCCCCTGGGAAACCAGTGTATCCTGAGGGGCTGTGGGATGTGTTTTGCCAGTGCTTTTTGGTGCTTGTGTTTTCAGCAATGGCCAACTTGATGTGTCTGAGGTAATGCTCTCAACTGTTGATACCAGAACTCAGAATCTCTGCACTGTCGAGTCTGGTCTCTTACAGCTCCTGCATGACAGGAACAAGTTTGAATTCTGAATTTGGTTTATGAAATCAGTATTTGAAAACTTGTATTTAATTTCTGATACATTCATGGTATCAGTGTAAGTTCAGGGAGATCAGGAAGGTGATGCCACACCAGAATTCTGTGGCACTGTTTGCACAGCTCTGCTAGTACATTCCAGGTTAAAATCACAGCAGCCAACTTCCATCTAACTTTTATATAACCTTCCTGCATGTTAGGCTGGTTGTTCTGAACAATTAGGGATTTATACAGAATGCAGTTTGAAACCAGCTGGCCAGACTTAAGGTGGGCTGATACGTGGAACTGAAGCTGGATTGATTCGGGGCAGCTCTTTCAGGGAGGGTCTTCAGTTGTAGTACTCAGTTTACATAAGGCCAGTCTTAGGAAAGTGTGTGTGGTATCCTGCTAATGCAGCTTCTTCACATTGTCTTTTTAAAAAGGATTTTTCCTACACATCAGCAATAATAGTGATATTTCTCGCATATTTAAATGTGCTTGCTGTGCAGGGCTGATAGCCATTTATGTTGTTCTGGATACTGCTTGGAAGATAATTTACTGAATTTGGGAGATAGGTGTGAGCCTCTGAGGGTATCAGGTTATCCCAGAGTCATTTATGATCACAGAATTGTTTAGGTTGGAAAAGATCTTGGAGATCATCAGGTCCCACTGTTAACCCAGAACCACCATATTTGCTGCTAAGCCGTGTCCCCAGGTGCTACATCCACATGTTTTTTGAAGATTTTGGAGGATGGTTGACTCCACCACTGCCCTGGGCAGTCTGTTGCAGTGCCTGATCACCCTTTCCATGAAAAAAATTGTCCCTAATATTCAATTTAAACCTCCCTTGGTGCAACTTGAGGCCATTTCCTGTCCTATCACTTGTAATTTGGGAGTAGAGCCCAACCCCCTCCCAGATACCCCCTCCTGTCAGGGAGTTGCAGAGAGTGAGAAGGTCCCCCCTGAGCCTCCTTTTCTCCAGGCTCAGCCCCCCCAGCTCCCTCAGCCGCTCCTGCTGCTCCAGCCCCTTCCCAGCTCCGTTCCCTTCCCTGGACACTCTCCAGCCCCTCGGTGTCTCTCCTGTCTGAGGGTCCCAGAACTGCCCCAGCAGTGGAGGTGCCTCAGCAGTGCCAGCTCAGGGACAGGCACTGCCCTGGGGCTGTCACACCCCATGGCTGGCACAGCCCAGGGGCCACTGGCCTGTGCTCACCTGGGCACCCCTGGGCTCATGTCCAGCCACTGCTGTCCAGCAGCTCAAGGGCCTTTTCTTCTGAGCAGTTTTCTGCTATACTTATTAATTTCTTATATCTGGTTTTTTTTTAACTTCTTCTCTGACTAAAGATGTATTAATTCAGAGTTTTTAATTTTCTACTTTCTTTTACACTTGATTTTTCACTTTTAACCAGAAATCGGGTGGACTTCATGTGCCATATGAAACCAAGTGAGAGGAAAAGTTCCTCTTCATCTGGGAAGGAGTCTGGGAACTGGACCCTGGTAGATGAAGGAGGAGAGGAGGTACAGCAGATGACTTACTTTTGTTTCTCTTTTTTTCCCTTTAGGCTTTTGCACAAGCTTATTAATCTTTGTGAAATAGATGAAGAAATGTTTTTTTTTTAAGTTAAAAAACGTGATTTGAAATTTACTTCTGTTTTACTCTCCTTTTATCCCTATAGTGTAACTGTAGAGCTTGGAGGAATGAGTATTAACAGATAGAATTCAAACATTTGAATTACAAAACTGTAATTAGTGCAATAGTGGAGGCCTTTTATCATTTGTTTTATTGTGAAGCCACTGAAAGCACCTGTATTTGTCTGTAGGATGAGGATCCTGAAACAAGCTGGATTCTGCTTTCAGAAGATGACTTGATTGCTCTGTTGTCACAGTTTCCATTTCATGAACTCTTTCAGCAATTCCTTGGGTTTAAGTCTGGAGGTAAATCAGTTGCTAATGAGTTATTCTTCATTTTGCTTGTGCTAATTGTATTAATGACTGGCACTGCTGAGATTGTTACTGAATTATGGGACTCTCTGAGTGAAGTAATAATGAACCTGTGCAACAGCTCACAGGCTAAATAGTGAGATGGAAGTATATATGGAAGTATAAATATAAATTAAAAACTTTCAGCAATACTTAGCATAAAAAGCATTAGTCTTTTCCCTTAGTTTGGATGTGGTTGGTAGTTGACTCCCCACAGTGCTTTCAGAACTATTTCACAACTGTTTTTTCCCCTTGCCTGTTAACTATAATGTTACTGTGATTTTTCTTGATTTTTTTGCAAAATTTCTGGACAAGAAGGTAATTTCTTGCTAGAGGTCTCTTGTAACCTGCATAGTTTATTTATACTTTGACACTTAACAGGTATTTATCAGCCATATACAAAACATATATTTCAGTTCACTGTAGAACTGGCAAATAATGCTCTGTTTGCCAGCCATATAGTGAGTGGTTGCTTTGAGTTCTTCTGAAGTTACTTTAAAAAATCAGAATTCACATTTTTTTGACTCTTATTTTTCTGTCTCGGTCTTAGGTGCTTATTTTCCTGAGAAAACAACTCCCCAGGAGATGATGAAGATTTTTGCCTTTGCAAACTCTTTAGTGGAACTTCTGTCTGCAGGGTTGGAAACATTTAACAGAGCACGGTACCGACAGTTTGTGAAGAGAATTGGTCACCTCATCAAGTAAGAGAACACTTTTCTCTGTGATGTGATTGAAACTGTTTTATACAGACCTGCTGAAAAATCCCCTGAACCAACCATCAAACAACCAAAAAAGCCCCACCCCAACCCAAATGGTTCTTGGGTACATTTTGTTCTGAAGGTTGGTCAGTTCAGGGTTAGCCTGTCTGGGAATCTGCAATCCCAGGATCCTTGCCTCTAATGCTTTGTCTGTGAAGTGGGGAATTGCAGAATCTAAATGCTGTGGTACAAAGCCAATTAGCTGTGGAACACCAGGCTGACTTCCACCAGTCATGTGGTTAGGCTTGGCTTGGGAAGTCACTGAAGTCCAGCAAACAGTTCCTTGAATCACCTCTGTTTATATCTAGTGTTACCCAGAATTGTTTTAGGGTTTTTAATTTGCTCCTTGCAAAATCATTATATTGTTGCAATATAATTGTTGTAAATGTGATTGGGATCTGAAAGTTGCTCTTCAAAACTCTGGCAGTCACTTTATATGGTTTCTATGAGCTTTTTCTCAAGGGGAAATACAGTTAAATCAGAAACAAAATCTGTGTTTGTGTTGTGTGAGCAGTAACTTTCTCAGTGTAATTATTCTTGTACTGCCATTTTGTTGGGTATAGTTGTCTTAAGGCTCTGAAGGTCACATACAAACTAATTTTGTATAGTAGAATATTATACATTCTTTGCTTGCAAAAAAAAATAAAGAGGACACAGAAATTTTAGACTGATGTGTTTTATATAGAAATCTCTGAAAGCCAGAGGGCAAAAGCTTGTCCATGTCTGTTCTGACTAGACTCTGATCTGGTCACCCTTGTCTGTGTTTTCATGTGGTGATGACATACTTAATGATCCTTCTTTGACTCTGTTCTGCTGTGTAGGATGACACTTTGCCATGTGAGTGACCACTGGGCCCAATACGTTAGTGGCAACAAACAATATGGATCAGTAGCACATCCCTACTCTCTGGAAAAATTGCAGCTAGAGTTTGATGAGCTGTTTTTTAGAGCTGTCCTACATGTTCTGAAGGCCAAAAGGTGGGTTGTCCCATGTGATTTATACTGGCTTCATCTTGGAGGAGTTAGATATTTGAAACTGGGATTTGGAGTAGCTTTAAATACTTAAATGGTTTAAACAAGACTGAAATACTGAGGATTTTTCAGTGCATTGAAGAATCTTGAAAACAGAATTCTATTCATTAGCATCAAGATGGGGAGGAATGCCACTGATTGTAGCATCTGACAGAAGCTCTGAGGTCTTGCTCAGTTCAGAACGATGTTAACTCTGAATTTGAGGTGCTAATACACACCCTCCTGTTCCAAATTCTGTTATGTAGCAGAGGTGTGGGCATGGGTCTCCTTTTAAAGCATTGGGGTTTAACCAGGGTGCAACTGTGTCTAATTGCCTCTTCAAATCCAACAGGTTGGGAATCTGGTTGTTCATGTCTGAGATGCCTTATGGAACATTATCCAGCAACATGCTTTGGAGGCTCTTCTTTGTCATGCACTGCGCTGAGAACGAGCACCTGGAAAAGCTCTGCTCTGCTCTGCAACCTGCTGACTGCAAACAAAGACTCAAAGGTAAAAATCCTACACAGAACCAATTCTAATCCACTCAGCTCCTGCTGCATCAGTGGATTTAATTCTTTGCAGGTTGCATTGTTAAATACACCCTCAAGAGCATCACTGGTCCAGTGGCCTTAGAAATGTCTTGGGCAGATCAGTTTTCCACTACTTGTTTGCCCAAACTCTCATTTTAACAGCAATTGTCAGATCTACTGTCCATTTAGTTTTCTCTCTGGCTGCTTCAGAGCTGCAAGAGTGTCATGCAGTGGGTACATTTTGTATATTCTCACATCACCTCCTGTGTTGACCTTCAGTAGAATTTAGAGAGTAAGGTTTAAATCCTACAATACAGAATTCTGTATCACTTAGGGTTAGTTTGGCAGTTTTGTGTGGGTTAGTTTGGCAGTTCTGGGTTGGTTGGTTGTTTTTTTGTTGGTTTTTTTTTTTTTTTTGGTGAGTTGCTGACTATTCAGCTGTTCATAGTTCTATAAATAATCTTTTCTTTAGAATTTCCCTTTTTTCCCTCCTAAACCTGCTAGTTTTGGCTTCAATAACTTACACTGTGGGCGATCTGCTCATCTTCCACAATTACGTGTTTCCCTAATCTCAAACCTGAAGTTGATGTATTTCTCATCCTAAATGGCACCTTTTCTTTCTGTTTTCTCTTGACTTCTGTCCTGTGTTGATCTCCACAGTGACTGTGGAGGCTACAGCTATGGCAGAGTTATTTAGGGGCCAGCTGGAACGCTACTTTTCCTTTGCTGCTGCCCTTGTGTAAAGTATTTCAGGGTTTGATTGACAGGGGGACAGATAAACAAAGCAGTAACTCCATCCTTCAGAGCCTCTTTGCTGTCTTCTGGGAGAGCAAATCTCATTCTTGTCAATTTTGCTTTCCAGCTGGCTGGTAGCTCAGGTAGCTGTTTTGATGGAGCAGCAGAAGGAAATGGTGATCTTGAGAGATTACTGAATTTCTTGGCTCTGTGCAAGCTCAGCTAAGATTTAAGGCAATTTACATAGAGTGGGAGGGAGGTATCAAGGCTGTAGTTGTGTGCCCTGGATGAAGTGCTGATTTGGTGAGCACTTTCCAGCCAAAACAGCAACAGTAACACTGTTTCAGTAGAACATCTTTATTTTTGTTTTTGCTAGAAAATTTTTACTGCATCTCAAAGATAGTGTAATATAATACTGTGGGTTGCAGTAACAAACCACTGATGTAAAAAAACTTTATTATTATTTTTTCAGGCATTGTTTTGCTCCTAGCTAACTTTTTTGTTTTAAATTCCCTGGTGTGCTGATGCAGCATATTTTTATCCCCTTAATTCTCCTCAATGGGTGATGTCAGCACAAAGCTGTTTTTCACCCATGTCTAGACAGGGAGTATCAGCAATTCTTTCAGTGAAATCCATCTAATCTTCTAAAGTATCTTCTTTTGACTGACATCAATATAATGCTTAATTTACTTTAATTCTTATCCTGGAAGACCATGACAATAACATTCTCTTGGGAGAGAACCTTTTTTATTGATTTTGCTTCCCAAATTAGGCTTGAGAAAAGAGTGGTGAATCTACAGGTGGAGGAAAACCTTGGCAATTGATGGAACCTTAAGATTACATATATAGAGGTGGGAGCATAGGGGATTTTAAGGGATAGTCAGAAGTAGCTTGATCAAATGGAATGCTCTGAGAGAGCTGGACTTCTCAGGATAACTCTGGACTGTAGAGATATCAGGTGTAAAATACCCACCTGGGGAAACACAGGAACTCTAGTTACTTGAGGTATTCTTGAGTGGACAATATGTTAATAAACTTGCTGTGGATGTTATGTTTTCATTGAAAAGAAATGACCAAGTAGTTTTTCTGTGATATTTCATACCTATGTGACTACAAGCATGTGTTCCCTCTAAGTTTCATAAATGTAGGATGAACAGTTTGGTCTTTACTTCCATTGCAAATGGCAGGGAGAACGTGCTGAACAGCATTTGCTGAAAAAGATTGTGGCTGCCCCATCCCTGGAAGTGTTCAAATACAGCTTAAATGGGGACCTGAGCAACCTGTTGCAGTGAGTGGCATCCCAGCCAGTGGCAGGGGCTTGGAATGAGATGATCTTCAGCATCTCTTCTAACCCAAACCATTCTAGGATTCTAGGTTTGTATTGCTGGTCACAGTTTCCTTACTTCCAGTACCAAGATTTGAGGAACCACTGATTTTTAGGGTGTCTATGATCTTTTTAGGATGTCTGTGTGGTCAGAGGAAGAGAATTGGCTCAAGTGGCAAGTGTGTGGTGAAAATGTTGTTGCTCCACTGTGAGGTGACAGGATTTAAGTGGAGTGTCTCTTCTTCCCTTGTTCCTTGTCCCCATCCTTCAGTCCCTTGGTGTGGGTTTGAGGTTGGTGTGGAGCCCACAGACAACCCCTTCCCCATTCTGTGGGTCATTCTGCTGTGCCTTTAGACATAGTAATGACCTGGTCATTTTTTACTATCTTTCTTTCTTCATTACCCTAAACCCCCTTGCAAACAACAATAGAAAACACAGGATAAAATGTAGCATTAGGAAAGGGAGACTAGTGGATGAGACATCCCTTGTATGTCTACTGTGTCTACCAAGGGCATAGTTTATCTTCCTATATGGAAAAGCTGTTTTCTTAAATTGCACAATCCTCTTACATGCTGTTCATGAGATGTTTTGCCTGTACAAGCCTGACCTTCTCAGGTTGAAGTACAGTTGCAAAATTCTTGAAAGCCCTTAATATAGAATGCAACCTCAGTGCAAGTGTTTAATCACAAGCCTGCTAAGAACATGCCTGTGCAGGTTTAGGGAGCTGAGTGCCACAATGAGTGCCTTTTCTGTATCTTCAAATGCTGTGATAAAGTCACTGTAAACAATGTTTACTGACACATTGTGCTTCACAGAAGGCAAACTACTCTCCAAACCTTTTTGCAGCAAAAATGCTGCTTTCAGGGCTTACTTTCCTGCACAGAGTCTATTTAGTTATTTGGAAGAAATAAAAAAAAATATTTTAAAGCCCTGTGCAGGTTTCTTTGTATCCTTATCTTCCTATTGTCCCCTCGCCCTCAGGCCTGGAATATTTATTAGGAACGGAATATTTTTTTGCGTTTGATGCCATCTCACTGTGGGGTTTAAAGAGGAAATCTGCCTCGAATTTGAGTGAAAGCATCTCTTAGCCTTCCTTCCTGTGCAGCTTCAGTTCTGTGTTTTCAGAGATAGGTTCCAAACAAGTGGATCCAGTATTTTTTCTGGTACTGAGTTTGAGAAATTGAATCTGGCCTTTCCTTTTAACTCTTAGGCATAATCTAAGCCCAGGGCTAGATACTTGCAGTATTTTCATTTTTTTGTTTGTAATTGGCAGAAGGTGATCTGAGTTTAGTTGCTGCTTGAGATCATGGGATGTGAAATGGGCAGTCTCTCTCAACTTGATCAAAACCTCTCTGCTGTGCCTGGATGGACTTAATCTTCTCTTGGCTGTTTAAAATGAGAATCCTTTCTTGTAATTTGGACTTAATCTGTGGAAATAATTGCTCCAGTATGTAATGGAAGCCAAAACTGTTGATACTGTTTCTAAAAAGCAGAAAGGTTCGAGCAGTTCTTCCTGTGGATGATTGACATGGTGTAGTTGAAGTAATATTAGAACTGAAATGCAGCCCCCTCTGAAGTGAGGCTACTAATTTACAAGCCTCTTGGCTTGGTGATACTTCCTTTGTTAGTGGTTTCTTCTCAGGGACTGGGGTGTGACTAAGTGTATAAATACTGATAATGTCTGTCCTATAACTCTTCTTTTATCATGTTTCTCTGACTTGACATTTTTTCTAGACCCAGAGCACCTTGAACATTTTGAAAAATATCTCCAGTCAATGAACTGCTCAGAAGAAATCTGCCTGCTCACCACATTTGCTCAGATGGCACAAACCAAAAGGGCTGATGTTGATGAGGATTTTATCAAAATCATTGTTCTGGAGATATATGAGGTGAATAATGTTATTGGTCCATTCAGGAAAAGGATGGAAGTGCTCTTTTTATTTCTGACAGTGGAAGGCATGAAACTTTCTTGACTTCTGAAGTCTGTTCTACCATGGAACTAAGAAAGTGCTACTTGTGAGGTTTATAATCTGACACTGAATTAAAATACCCTGAAGGACTTGTGTTTTTCCTGGGAAAAAGAACAGCTTTTCTGTAAACAAATCCAAAATTAAACAAATGAACAAAAATGTTGTTGTTTTATATTTCTCCTACAGGTCTAACTTGTAGCTCTGAAATTCCTTGTGTAGTGTTTTTTTCTGTTGTGGTGTCTAGATTTTGATGGAATTTTTTTAGTGTGTGGTGGTGTTGCCCTTGTGTTTAGTTTTGGACTTTATGTTTGGCACTTTGACAATAGTCACCAGTTTCCTGTTTTTTGGATCAATCAGTGTTGGTTTAATATTGGAATTTATCAATAATCATTGTCCACAATGACCAAGAGCATTTTAGCTCTGTATTTTCCAAGAGTTGTTTGTTTTCAGTGTCAGTGAAGATCAGCCATAACCAGTAACTCCTCCCTGCTCATGTTCCCAGGTGTCCTATGTCAGTCTTTCCACAAGAGAGACGTTTTCCAAAGTTGGCCGAGAACTCTTGGGAGCCATTGCCAGCATCCACACACAGATTATTTCCATACTGCTGGATCGAATCAGAGAGACCATTGAGAAAGTTGGGATGGTAAGTGCTAATGTCCCTCATTTAAAGCAGGCACCTGGTTAAAACTAAGGGCTGTAACCAGACTGTGTTACAAGATACATCTTGGCATGAATGGATTGTATTAAAGACCTGTCTCTGGGGCTTTTTGGTTGTGCCACTCCTTAAGATAGTGTGCTGGTTTAAAGGTAAACTGGCAGGAAAAATGAACTCAACACAAAAGAGATTATAAATCAGAGTTACAATGTAATAACAATATTACAATAAATGCAATGGCACAAAGAGAAATTGGTTTTAACCCACAAAATCTGGAAGTATGACCCAGCACCCTGGGGTACAAACCCCACGTGGTTGCCCCAAGTCCAAAGTAAAAGGAAGTGAGAAACCTGTTGGTGCAGTTGATGGTCCCAGTCTGGTTGAGAATGGTGGTCGCAGTCTGGTTGAAAGTGATGGTCTCCTCCTGTCGAGGTTCTGGTCCTCCTCTGGATCTGACGAGTGGTTCCCTGAGGTCTTCAAACCCCCAGATTATGTACCCTCAGGTTCAGGTGGGAGCACCCAGTCCCTCCCCCAGGGCAGGGAGTTCCACAGTCAGGGATCTGACTCTGTGAGTCAGGGGGGATTTTGGAACTGTTGATGGCCCATGAGGAGACATGACCCCTCAGGTGGGTGTGGAGGTGCCAAGGACTCCCTGGAGGGAAGTTAGCATAGCTCTTATCTCACAGGTGTCTTTCCCAGCCAGCTCCCAGCCTGAGGGGTCAGGTGTGCCCTGGGCAGCTGCTGCAAGTGGTCCATTGTTCTTGGGAAATGAGTAGAAGGGGTAGAATACATAGCTTCTATCACCCCCACACAGTGATAAACTGATCCTACCTGCTGAACTAGGACAGATAGAAGGGCATAATGCTGATTATTGTGTTGAGTACTGATTATCCTTTTTGTTTTCTTTCCTCAAAGGTTTCTTTATACCTTTTTAAAGAGCTGCCATTGCACCTGTGGAAGCCATCTTCGTCCGAGATAGCGCTGATCCGTGACTGGTTGTTAAATAACAGCCTGACAACAGTGGAGAATAAACTAGCCTGCATTATCCTGGAAGGGCTCAACTGGGGATTTGGGGAACATGTATGTATTGAAAACAGTCTGGAAACTTCTCAGTTTTTTAGAGCAAAAGTGTTACTGAACCTGGGACTAGAACTGAACTAGAAGACAGCTAATTCCATGTTTTGTATAATGTCTGCACTTTCTGGGACAGGATGGGAACTTCACAGCAGTTTTACAGCATTCTGCGTGAGGATCTGCTTGTGCTGCATCCTTGTAGCTGAGGTTAAAAGAGATATTTAAGCAGGAGTTTCCTCTCTTTAAACAAGAGGAAACAGCTGACAGGACAATTTTTATGAGTCAGGTGATTAGGAATAGCTGTGGCTGCAGCAATAGAAGAATCTTCCAAGAAGTGTGTAGAAGACTGGTGTGACTGTAGTTTGCATGCTGGTATCCAGGTATGTTTTTCACAATGCAAGAAAACTAACCATTGAAATGAGACATTTCAAAACCTTGAGCATTATTTGAATGATTTGAAATAATTCCATATGCTGAGTTACTCCAGGAGCTAAATCAGTTCAGTATCCAATCAAGGGTAAATGCTATTTCAGAGAGAAACAGAAATATATTGGGGTACAAGTCCTGTTGTCTGTGTTCAGTGAGCCATTTTGGCATTGTTGATATGTGCATTTAGTCATACTGAACTCGCCCCTTTGCTGTGCTGTTTGAGCAATAATATTAACTGACTTTTTCTCCCTTTTTCTTGATGACATTTGAAGAAAAAGGAATGTTAGAGAAAATAAACAAAGATCTTTGCTGTGCAATAACAGTACCATATCTGTACCCTTTGATCTGGGGAAAAATGGTTGTTTAATGTGGCAGTTATTAGGAGGAATTACTATATTTTCATACAAAAAACATGGTGATGTGCTTTGGGTTTACTTTTGAAGGCAAGAATTCCAGTGTCTGTATTATGTAATTTAAAATGGCATCTATGGGTTCTTGGATTAATTGCTACAAATTCATAAAATGCACGTGGAAAATTATTATGATCACATTTTTTTGGAAATAATCTATCTATGGGCTTTGTATTGCCCAGTGTGAGCCCAATATTCTTAAATGTTGAGGGTAAGTTTTTCTTACTGGCCAAGATTTCACCTGGATACTGCAATACTTAATTGGAAGAGCCAGAAACAAATTAAGATTTATTTTGCTGTAGTGCAACTGAATGGTACAGTTGTAGAGAACATTAAATGACACAATGTTTCGTGTTCTGATTCTGTTTTAGCAGAATGCTCTTCATCTGGATCCAGCTGTCCATTCTGAAGTTGCATTGATGGTCCTGGAAGCGTATCAGAAATACCTCTCCCAGAAACCATCTGCTGGACTGCTTTCTGAAAGCATAAAACAGGTATCCCTTCTTCAGAATTACAGGGAATACCTTATGGATGGTGATAAACAGGAAAAACTGCAAGTCAAAACCTTGCTTTCTTTCTATTTTTTTCTTAAAGATGTTCTATCTTGATCCTGCTAGAATAGCATAACATACCAACACACTCAGTGTTGTCTGCACCCAGACAGCTATTTGAAAATAGCTGTTAGGCCTATGTTGAACTTCTGTATGAGAACCACAGAGTAGTTTGGGTTGGAAGGGACCTTAAAGATCATCTGTTCCACGGGCAGGGACACCTTCCACTAGCCCAGGTTGCTCCAAGCCCCATCCAGCCTGGCCTTGGCCACTGCCAGGGATGGAGCAGCCAGAACTTCTCTGGGCAACCTGTGCCAGGGCCTCACCACTCTCACAAGGAAGAATTTCTTCCCAATATCCCATCTAACCCTGCCCTCTGGCAGTGGGAAGCCATTCCCCCTTGTCCTGTCACTCCAAACCCTTGTAATTATTCTCTTTCCATCTTTCTTGTAATAGCCATTTTAATTTTGACCCCCTTGCAGATTTGTAGTTTAATAGTCACAGGCTGCTCCTCCTTTGCTCATGCAGAGTCCTTGCTTAATGAAAGGCTACTTCTCATTACTGCTGAGCATAAGAGAGATCCTTGTGTGATTTCAGCTTTTAGTTTTACCTTATTTGAAGTCTCAGGTGTTAATCCCTTTGGGAGCTTTTCAGCAGTGGTCAGTGCTGTGTGACCTGAACACCCCACAGACATTTATTACATTGTTTTTACAGCACAGTGGTGACTGAGGAAGGAATAGCTCCAAGTTAATGAAGGGGAGTGGAAGAATAGAAAGGTCGAGGTTAAAAAGATCCTTATTTTGGATATTCAGTCCAAGATACTTCTATTTATTTATTCAGAGCTTTGATCATTGTACTGTGCTTTGTCTTCTCAGTATTTCTTGTACAGTGTTTTCCCCTCCAAAGTGCTTTTTCCCCCTGTGTTTTCTTGCCACACTCTGCCTGTTCCTTTCTGTCTCTGCTCTCCTCTGTCTTGTTCCTCTGCACTACTTGGCCAGGGTTTGTTGACTTGTGCCAGCTAGATGAATTGTTTATTTTAAGCCTGTTTCAGCCCTGGCTGCTACTTGTGTTGGTAAATTTGTCCTGACTTGCCTGAGCTTATAACTGCAATTAGGCAGAAAATAGTGCTTAGGTTCTTGTATCCCCTCTCTGAGAGGATGAAATGCCTGCCTTGCCTCCCAGCTCTGCAATTTGCTCTTTCAGGGCATGTACAATTTTTTCCCCCCAAATATTTATAATTCTTTCTGCTCTAGACAGGGACACATGTACATGGCACACTCTGCCCATTCTCATTACAGACTGCCAGGTTTTAGTTTTTATTTTGTTGGCAGATGTTACTTTTTGCCTCTATTTTTCTGTGTCCTTTCACTAGCAGTCTTAAGCATTTTAAACATTGCAGAAGGTTGTTTCATGGCTTTCTTTTTTCAGTAATAAAATCAAAATTCAATCCAAGATCCACATCTAGCTTGGAAAATCTAGGCAAACAGTGTAAGTTGGTAGCCTTTACTAAAAGGGATGGCAGGATTAAGGAGACGAGGTGGAAGTCGAAGCAATGGGAACAGAGGGTTTAGATAAACTACATGATGTGTCTAAAGAATAATTACTGTTGATCTGATCATAGAATCATAGAAGCTTTGGGTTGGAAGGGACCCCAGAAATCATCTAGTTGCAGCCCTGTGTCGTGGTGTTGTGATGGAGGGGGAGGCTCATCCAAGCTGCCCCAAGTCCCAGACTGGAGCTGCATGTGCTGTGCTGCAGCTTTGCTTCCTCTCACTCCTG
>JAWWLZ010000094.1:68355722-68366448 GCA_035041345.1 Poliocrania exsul | reverse complement strand
GCACCTGCAGAGTCCTGTGAATTCCTACTATGTGAATTCTTGGGGAGTAACCCTCCTCCCTACCAGCCAGCAGCAGCCGAGCTCCTTGCTGCTTCTGGCTAATAGCTAAGTCTCACAGGGTTTGTGCATTTTGGCTTCAGTCTTACAGGATCTTATATAGATCTGAATTGCTCACTTTTGATTTTAGTGTACCAACAATTTTCCTTTTCAGAATTTGTCTTGTTACTCTTTGTTACTGCTCTTTTTATTTTTCTAAGTAGCTTCTTTCCACTGATGGTATTTGAATTGACAGTAAACTATTTAAAAAGCACCTGAAACCTCAGTTTTGAGCTGTATCACCTTGTAGCATTATTTGTTGCCTTTATTCCAAACCCTAGAATCATTGAAGTTTACACTGCTTTATTTTTTCCTTTTTTTCTTTTTTTTCCTCAGGCTTTGTAATGTTTTAGTTTTGTGGTTGGAAGAAGATAGTTTCCAGAAAGGAGACACGTACATTCCCTCTTTACCAAAGCAGTATGATGTACACAGACTTGCTAAAGTCATGCAGAATCAACAGGTGAATTGCTAATAACACTGAAAATCTGGGATCCAAAGTTCTTTTGTTAAAATAAGTTCTTGAAATCAGTAAGAGACTTGGTGTCATTAGTCTTTAACACACATACAGCAAACTGCTTTCTTTTTTATTTGAAAGAGGGCTCAGAAGTAGATTTCTTGCATATCTTAATGCGAACAGAGTCTTCATTCTGTACTGTTCTGTAATTTGTGTTCTGAAATAATGTTAGAGAACTGTTGAAGTTGGAATTTTAAATAATAAAATACTAGAAGCCAAAACCTGCTCATGTTGGTAGTCTGTAGAATGTCAGGTTCAAATATAAGTTAGTGAGTGGGAAGTATTTATTATTCTGTCCATCAAGCCTAAAGAATTAGTGTAGCTAAAAGACCTGTCAGAGCAGAGGTTTTGGAAGGGCATTTCCTTTGCTTTGCTTTTATTCCTCCAGTGTATGTGACTGCTGGAAATGCACCTTCTTTAGCCTGGTTGCAGTTAATCATGCCGTGCTGTTTTAGACTCTCTTGGTCTCCATCTTCCCCTTTTAAGAACAGTTTTTTAATAATTGTACTCTTTGTCTCTTACTTGTTAGAAATTATACCACAGGTCAGATTTCTTATTTAAGTGTTACGAATGCTTTTCAGTAGCTTATCTATATATGTGACAAAAGTTCTTCAGTTTAGTTTTTTTTCCCCTTAGCAACTCTTATTACTTAAAACTGCAAGGTCTATTTTTGTGCAGTTATTTTAGTTCCCCAGCTGCTAGGATTCATACATAGTATATGGTACTGACCAAAATGGAAATGGTAATTTAATTCTTTTGTGCTTCAGGATTTGTGGATGGAGTATGTCAATGTGGAACTCATACACCATGAGTTTCAGGAAGCTCTAAACCTCTGGCTGCAGGTTCAGCTTGAATCACACACAACCTGTGTTGCTGCAGGGCAAACAGATTTCACCAACCCATTATCAGGTAAGAGACAAGAATATTAATGGAACTGCATCATAAAGGATTTTAGGATATCAAAGCCCTGGTTTCTATAGGAATTTAGTGATGCCTGTGAATAAAGATGTTAATATGATTTGTTTTCTATGAGTACAGTATTTTACATGAAGTTGTCATGGTTTGCTCACTAAGATTCTCATGTGAGAGGTTGACCTGGATGTTTTTGTCTTCAAGTTTGCCACATCACAGGGCAGAGCTAGACCTTCATGGGTGAGCTCCCCAAAAATTCCTCTGCATAGAGCATGTGCCAGACAGGCTGAGTTTTCCCAAAGTTTAGATAGAGAAAGCTGCAAGCAAAGGTAAAACCTGCTGTAACTGAAGACAATATTGTCTCTGTTTTTTTCTGGTTTTGTTGTTGTTCCCAGGGTGTTTCCCTGGAATTCTGGCATGGTGAAAGAATTGTTCTAGCACAGACTGAGGTAGTAGCCATGGTTGGTGAGCTAGGCTGTGGTGAGATAGGATGTTTTTATGTGACTGATTAAAAAGGGGGAGGAAGGGAATAGAATGAAACTGAAATAGTTTCATAGTGAATTGGCAGTGTTTGGACAAGAAACTGAGTGGGAATCAGCAAGAGGAGAGGGCTGACCTGAGGAGAGGCTCTGTTTTGGGGAGGAACTGGAACTGAAACTGACAAGACTAAAAGTGAGGATGAGTTGTAGGCAAAGAAAGATGAATTTTGCATAGATTGGGTCAGGAAGCTTCTGTCAGTTGAGAAGAATAAATGGGGTGATATGAGGAGAATAAATGGGGTAATACAAGGGAAACTGGAAGGTGGGAATTGTTGGGGGAAACAAGGAAAGCAGTGGGGCTTTTGATCCTAATGTTTGTGTGATGGAGGAGCTGTTTTAGATGTGTAAAACAGACTTTGACAAATATAGGAAGATTAGTTGAGTGATTTTTTTTTTCTGTTTTAAAAGGAAGAATCCTGAGAAACATTTTTCTGCTGCTAAAAATGTTGCATGCAGAAAAACTAATGCTTTTGTTGAGCTTCTGGATTTTTCTTACTGACATAACTTGCTTCCCCCTTTGTTTTTGTAGCCAAAGAGAGAATCATGAATAATTTGAAGAAGTTTGATGCTCCCAAGCCCCCTCTCCCACTGCAGACAATGAAAGCCCCTGTGCCAGTCATTTCCTCTGCCAGTCTAGTAAGTCAGAAGGAGGCAGTTCAGCTCATGCGCACAGACCTAAACATCCTGCAGCAACACGCGAGGTAAGTCACAGCTGTGTTCCTTCTGCCTCTCTTGTGCGTCCAACAGTGTCTTAGAATCATCACAGAATGGTTTGGGTTGGAAGGGACCTTAAAGCTCATCTCATTCCACCTCCTCCTGTGGTCTGGGACACCTTCCACGAGACCAGGTTCCTCGAGCCTCGTCCAGCTTGGCTTTGGACACTTCCAAGGATGGGGCAGCCACAGCTTCTCTGGGCAACCTGTGTGAGGGCCTCCCCACCCTCATAGGGAAGAATTTCTTCCTAAAGATGCCCTTGTTTATGGTGTTGGCACAAGTCTGTCAGTACTTGGCTTCTTATTATCCCATTTGTTTTCTCTTTCTTCCTTTCTACCTTATTATTATTTTCCTCCTCCAACAGAGGCAAGACTGCACAAGTCTTATCTAATGTCTGAGATTACATGAGCTGACACTTAAACGTCTACGTTTTCTTTTCCCATGTGGGATATTTCTTGAAATAAAACCTCCTTTTAGCCTAAATTTGTTGACAATAAGTTACTTAACACTTTTACACTAATGTAGTAGTTGCAATATGAAGCACCAGAGCTCCCAAGAGAGAAATCTGATTTCTGATTTGTGGGTGAAAGAGAATTCTGTTTTTAATATTCCTACTCAGAGAATCCAGCTGAATTATTTTCAAACACAACTGATCAATCTGTAGCTGTCCTCACCCAATAACACTGTGATGAACAAAACACAAAAATTATTAAGCCCAAGAGATCTTGTGTTGAAACAATTTTAGCAGCAATTTTAGTTGAGTTTGTTATGTTTTTTTTTCCCTGACTGAATCATCCCACAGTCTATTTTATTTTTTTTTTTTTGGTCTGGTGGAAAATTACATTTCTACAGAGGATATTCTAGTTTCCTTCAAGGATGTCATATAAAATAATTCAAAAGAACTCATGCATACTTGAGTAGTTTTGTTCTTAGGAACCTGTTTTATATTACTTTGAAGTGCTATTACTTTGAAGTTTTAATTTAATTTAATAACCTTTTATGTTTTCTAGGAAACTGTCATGAGTCTTTGTACAGCACATTAAATTGAAGTGTCATCTCTTGCTTAGGAATTTGTTTTCAATACAGATTTTGGTAATTTTATTAATAAATGCTTTTCAGAACTGCAGCTCTCTGGGAATCCCAGCATGTTGCTCTTAATAATGAAATACTGGACACGGTGCCTAAGCTGTTCGTCAACAGGGAAGAGCAGATCACCCTCCAGCTGGAGTGCCGGGGAACTTCCAATAAAGGCTGTCAGGGAGCAGCTCTGCTCACCATCCAGGTCAGAGGCATATTGTCACTTCTGCCTTGGGGCTGCTGGACACACAGGATGAATATGAAATGTCTGAGCCATTATAAAAATGGTAGCAGCTGACCAAATAAATCCATGCATGTAATAGTTACCTGAAATACCTCATATGTAGTCCTGAAAAGGAGCAGATCAACAGCTGAAGAATAAGCTGTTGCATAATTTGTTTTGCTCATAGCATCCATCCTAAACTGCTTCCCAGTGTATGGATGTGGGAATATGCTCGCTGATAGGAAGGGGAACATGAATACATTTATAGAAATACTACCATGTTGCTTGGTAAATTAATTTCTTGATCCCCTCTAAGTTTCAGTCCCTGTGGATTAAAAGCCTTGCATGAAAGACATGAATTATATTCTTGTGTTTGATAATTAAATAGGAACCTGACTAAGGTTGTGTGCTTGGGCATGATGTGCTAAATCTGATCAAAGCTCTTGGGGTGGGAAAACCATCTGTATTCAGAGTTGTCTTACTGGAATCTTTGTTTTTACAAATAAATGCAACATGGAAGAGTTTTAGCGAAAAAATACGAATTCTGAAGTAAATATGTCTTTCTTTTTTTGCCATTTAGTTTGAAGGGAAGCATAAAAATGAAGCAGTGAGCCAGCAGCTTCATGCTTTGCGTAAAGAAGTGAGGCAACTGCAGGCAGAAGCCACGAAGCCACCTTCTCTGGGTGTTGTGGAAGCAGCAGTGCACGTGGAGAATTTTATAACGTAGGTAGTTCAGACACTGCTTTAGGTAGTGATGTTTTGTATTTCTTTTCCTGTATGTTAAAATGTGGAACCAGTTCGTGTGTTCTTCATTGGGTCAACAGCAGAGCTGGAATCCTGAGACCTGTGTGTTTGTGACACAGACTTCTTGAGGAACAACTCTGTTATCGGGAGGTCATTCAGCCTCAATAGGCACACAGTATTGTTTTCTGCTTCTGTTCATGGTTCTGTGTGTTAGAATGGCCCTCCTAACCCTGCAAAAGCACACTGAATGATGATAGGGATACTGTATTAAACTTCAGGAAGTGGCAAACTTGTGCCACACCTGTCTCAGCCATAGACTAAACTGTGTATTTTTAATATTTCTCTATATAGATTTTTCCCTGTTACAGTGCAAGACATAGTTCTTTAGTAGAGAGTTATGATTTTAAATGGTTTTTCAATATGTGAAACAAAATTGTACAGTAGAAGAGGGCTATGTAATGCCAGTTTTCTGGGGGTTGTGAATAAATGGGATAGTCCATTCCCCTCTTCCTCTTGAAGACCTTTTAGAGTTCATCCCAGAGGCCCAGTTTTTCAACTTCATTATTCTCAATCTTCCAGATTCCTACTGGGATTCGATTAGAGTAGCTGGTTTACTACTGAGCGCACTCATTCTACAAGTAAAAGTATTTCTACATATTCATTCTTGATCATTAATTGAAAAATTCTGTGAATAAACTAGTTCTTGGAATTTGCATCTGTGGAATTGCTTGTTCTTCAGATGCTTTAATTCAGACTCAGTGAAGATGGGGGTTTGATCTCAACAAAACATGTCCTTGGCAATACCCTAGAAAAGATTGGTTCTGTTCTAATTCTTTTTTTGTTGAGCCTGTGAAGTAAAATGAGGTGGTTTTTCTTGCAGTACCAACGTAGTTGAGATGCCCTAAGAATATGATGAGCACATGATTAGAGGGAGGAATAATACATTGGAACTATGCCATGAAAGTCTTTCAGTCATCACTTTCTGACTCTGATTATGGAGACTTTCAAAGGTTTGGAGGTACCCATTTCAGGCAGCAAAATTACTTTAGCTAAGCCTGGGTATGAGAAGGCTCAGGAAGTATCAGAAATACCCATCTCAAGGGTATATATTGGCAAGAAACCTTTCTTTATTATCACAGGTTGTTCTCCACACATAAATTTAATTTGCCTTTGGAATTTATTTTTTTTCAGGGCCTTAATAAATATCTACAAGGTGCAGCCCATGCCTGCAATTAAGAAGGTTGGAATTAGTTTGTTTTTTATGTTGGTGGAGTATGTGTGTGATGAAACTCAACGCAACCCTCCTACAAGGCAGTTCTTCACATCCTGCATTGAGATTCTGGGCCAAGTGAGTCTATTTTTGGAATAAAGTTTGGTTTTGGATGCCTAGTGCTTATTCCAGTTGCCTGCTGATGTTGGGGATCTAACACATTCAAAAGTTAACTGAAAGTTAACTTGTAAGCTTCAATCCCATTTCTCTTTCAACTAATTGTGTAGCATACTCAGTCTTTAGGAAAGTTGCAGCTTATATTTAAGTGAAATAAAAACTGTTACTCTGAAGTGCCTCCTTGGTGTTATTTAATGCTCACTGTGTGAGTTAAGTGCTGAAATTCTGGACAGATAACTAAAGTTGGGATACTTTCAGTTCATAAAAGTGTGTTTCAGTGTGTATTTTGCCTTTACCTGTCACTTTCTAGTTGATGTTTATCTTCTCAGCCTCAATATTTAGACTCCTTTCTTCTACAACCTTGCAGTATTCTTTGTATAGAGAGCCAGAAGTTTGCTGGTAGAGAATAGGAAGTGCTTTTAGTTGGTGGCAATGTTTGCTATGGGGAACACACTGCATGGATTTTCTGAGAAAAAGCATTAGCCTTGGGTCCAGATATATATATTTTCATCTCTTAGATACAGTTTCTATGAGCAGCTGTCCTTAAGCACCTCTAATAGCTGAAGTGCTGAAAAACTCTTTCATAGCTGTAGTTATGTTGCATTTTTCCTATTATCAGGCAGGGCTGATAAAATCTGGATTCATTTTCTTTTGCTATCCCATCAGAAAAATGGTGTTTCCGGGTATTTTTAGACAACATATGTGATCACGAGTGCTTTTCTAAAGTGTACTAGGCAAACATGTTTATTTTGCATTATGTCTTGTGGAGTAACAGTATTTAGTTGATGTCAATCTCACACAGTCTTTTGGTTTTGAGAAAAAAACTTGCCTTTTTATAAAAGGGCCAAAATTGCATTTTATGTCAACAAAAAACTCATAATAGGTGTATTTTTCAAATGATTCATGCTGGGGCATTTTTCTCACCATTCCCAATCTTCTCAGGTGTTCATCAGTGGGACCAAGTCAGAGTGCAAACGTTTGCTTCAGACAATCCTGCAGAAACGAAGGCTCTGTACCCTCCTTTCTCCTTACTTCACTCCCGTTGCCTCTCCCAGCGAATTTGTGACTTTATACGAAAAAGTGGTGGCCTTTCTGAGTGAGGATAACAGTGATGTTGTCTTCATGCTGCTGACGAAGGTAAGGTCTAGTTTGTGGGTGTTTTTTCCCTAAAGACCCTGCCTTTAGACTAACCAACAAAGAGGAGCTAAATGTGGTACTTGAAAATAGCATTGACAGGTTCTCTGGAGCTGTATTGCTCATCCTGAATGGTATGTGTTGCATTTAAGCTTAAGAGGGGCTGGAGAGAAAATAAGTAGCTTAGATAAATTTTTCTAGCCCAGATAGTATCATCAGATGCTTCCGAGGGCTTACTCTTGAAATTAAAGCAGGCTCTCCATGACTTCTTCTGCCTGATACGTCCGCAGAGACATTCATCCAAATAGCCACTGAATCCTGTATATCTTAACAATAAAAACAAAATTTGGAACAGTGCCTGAGTTTTCCACTCTGTTTGGCACACCCATGTCCTTCCTGCCTGTCTTAACACATACAGAGTTAACATCAGAGCAAGTGATGGCGCATCTCTTGTGTCAGGGCTGCGTGGTACTGCCTGACTCTGGTCAGTGGGGAAATTAGTGTCACTCTTGGTCTTTGATGTCACTCTGATTCTCCTCATTAGTTACACAGAGACAGGACTGGACAGCTGGAAGCAGCAGGCAGCGTGTTTTGGGATATCTGTGGTGGGACTGATCAATGTTGTGTCTGCTCACCAGGGTCTGAACAGATGGTCAAGATGCTACAAAGTCTTTGCACCTCCACCTGAAAATTTATGGACTGTGGAGATAAGTCCAGTTTAATGCTTGTGATTATTTGGCAGTGATACTGAAGTGTGGAAATTCAGACACATCTTTATGAATCTGAGAAACTTTGCCAAGAGCTACTCCATAAATCCAGGGCCTTCTGCAGGATGCTAAATCATAACCTTTGGAGAGCATTGCCTTGGTTTGGAGTTAGGGCTAATAAAAAGCAAATTCATTTTTCTGCAAATTCATGTTTTTCTTAAATAAAAACTTAATAATTTGTTTCCCCTGATGTCTCCTCCCTTCTCCTAAAGGTGTTGAGGCTATTAAAGCTTCTACTTACACATGCTTGCTATCTTCTGTTCTAGTTTGACCTCACACAGTGGTTAAGCCTGGCTAAGCCACCTCTTGCTGAGCGTACCAAGCTTCTCGAGTCTATTCACTTGGCTCTCAGTGCATGTGGCCTGGAGCCTGAAGAGGATATTTTGATGCCATTTAGTATCTTCTGCAAGCATTGGACTGTCCTTCTCCAGTATCAGTTCCCTGACCACTACAGTGATTTCCTGAGGTTGTTCGTGCAAAGTGAGTACCTGAGTAGTAAGATTTATGTGCAGAACCCTTCTAGTTTAAAAATGTGAACTGCATGCAGTAAAGTAGCAACTAATGCAGAATGATTTAAACTTTTTAAAGTTTCTATGTAGTCAATGTATCTCTGCTAGAAGGAAATACCTTTCTGCAGGTCAAAGCACACACAGCAGTGACAACAGATTTTTAAGCCCATATAACCCGAGTTGGACTCGATGATCCTTGTGGGTCTCTTCCAACTCAGAATAGTCTGTGATTCTGTGAACAGGAGAAGGATGCCGGAGGGTATTCTGTTAATGGAAGCACCTATTAATTATGGTTATGCTACAGTCTGTAATGTGGAATCCTTGGGGGTTTTTTAACACCCTTCAATGTCAAACTGAGAACTGGCATTATGGAGACCTGGAACTAATATTGAAATTTGCTGAGAATGTTCTGGTTGACATTAGGTGCCACCCATAATCTGATGTGCTTCTCAAATGAGTACAAACCACATGAGCTGAGGCAGCAGTTGTCTCTTAGTAAGTGTTTGTAGCCAGAGATAAATGAAGTGCCTGGGAAACTCTGTAAGAAGAGAGCATGTAGATGCCAAAAAGAAATGTTAAATTAATTGTGTTTGCAAATTAGGGGCAAAATCACCCTTAAACTTGGAATTTTCAAATTCATACCTTGCCTCATTCTTTTTTTCTTTTTTGTAATAGGGAGCTCTAATTTCAACCTTTTTTGTGATTTGTTTGGAGACAGAGACCAGTATCTTTCTGGTTTTCACAAATGCATTCCCTTGTTTTTATCCTAAGGCTCATCAGAGCAGCTTCTAAGCCCTGACTGTTGGAAGGCATCACTTAAAGCTTTGGGGTGTCATTCACCAGTTACTGAGCAGGGAAGCTTCAAGAAAAGTGAATCTACTGAAACTCCTGTATTGAGGGATGCTGCAAAAATTCTTCTCTCCACACAACAGGTACGTGGTTGATTTATTATGTTTTTCAGCTGAAACAGATGCCCTCCAGTGACAAATAACACTGCTGGGCAGCCTTTCTGTAGCTGATTAATAGTTTCCTCCCTTTTCCAGGTTAGAGAGACAATAGAATGGCTTACCACATCCTTCTGCAAACTCAGACTGGCTTCAGTGGACTTCCGGACTTTTGGCCTGTTTTCAAAGTGGACTCCTTATGTGACTGAAGTGAATAAATTCCTGGAGTATCTTATTAAACGACTTATTGACAGTGAAGTTGCTAATTTAGCCCAAGAGCCTGTTGGCAGTAACACAGTTCTAGCAGGTAACATGTCTTAAAAGCAAAGAACTTACGAACAGACACTCAGTTTTTCCAATTTTCTCTGCTAATACACAGTAAAGTCTTCTCATTTTGCATTGGTGCAACAATGAGAACATTAAAATACAGATGGGAAATCTTGATGCTACTTCATGGCCATGTAGGACTTTATGCTTTATAATTGCAGAGAAAGCATTTTTTAATTTGAACTTGCTTTAAAATTATTTTATGAAGAGATTGTACTTTCTTCAAGAAAAATACAATCTTTTACACTGAGCAGAAGTTTGGGAATGAGACAGTACTTAATTTGGTGTGATTTTGCTTTGGAGAAAAATCACCTAAGCACATTTTATTTTAATATATGCAGGTTTAAAGTGTGAATCATCATTACCTCCTCAATCTCTGCTCTGTTGTTAAAGTGATACTAACAGAACATCTGAACAATGCAAAATGCTTATGATTGTTGTTAAAACAACCATGTTGTTAACCAGCTACTAGTAAGCACATTATATTTTTAAGTTTTTATTTGACCAGAAAAGACTGATTGAATGGTTGGACTGAATGATCTTAGAGTTCTTTTCCAACCTGAATTATTATGTCAGTCTATGAATGTCAGCAAAGGACATTGTATGCAAATTTGGAAAACTGTGATGTATTCACTGTTGTTGATTTGATGAAAAAAAAGCAGCTTTTGCTTTGTTTCCTTCTAGCCCTGCAGTCCTTGTATTCAGTTATTGCTGGACTCTTTAAACCATGGATATTGGTCTTGGATAAGGAAGATGCAAGGTATATATTGCATTTTAAAATTAAATTAATTTTATCTAAAGTAAGGAAGTTGGCCCTGTAAGAATGGCTTTCATTATTA
>JAWWLZ010000094.1:68327564-68355622 GCA_035041345.1 Poliocrania exsul | reverse complement strand
CTGTTTTGTAATAATTCATGACTGTCTTATGACCTTCCATTTAAATAGCTCTTACTTCTCTCATATCGTTAATAATTATGGAACTAATTCATGACTTACATCAGATTTTCCAAGGTTTGGATTGAATAATTATCTGAGTAATTATTATTATGAGAAATATCTTGTAATAATAATATGATTGGAGCTTTGTGATGACCAAGTAAGTATTGCAGTCAGTTCTGAAAACACTGAAACTTGAATTTTGGATTCTTTTTTTAAGCTTCCGTAGTACCTATAATACCTTAGTTTAAAACAAAATGAAAAAAAGCCAAATACTGCCATAAATGACAGTGATGTGTGAAGAAACTTCAGGCTAAATCAGTACCCTGATGATCTGCTGCCTTGTGTGTACCTCTGTCTTCACATGAACAATTATTTATAATATTATATATTTAAATTTTGCTATTAGATATTTAAATTTTGCTTTCTTTCAAAATTGAAAGCTTTTTGATTTGTGAGTGCACCTTCAGCACTTACATTACAAGGCTGACTGCAGATGGTATGCAATGTCATTGAGAAATTCCAATGTTTTGGTCTTTAATTCCATTATGAAATCTCAAACAAGTCGTTTCTGTTTACTCAGTGTTACTGTGGCTCTTCAGTGAAATACTGAAATATGCAGCTCTTCTAAGGAAGGAGAGGACAGTCCCAAGGAATTGAGTCTGAGAGAACTGCTGATAACCTGCACTATATTGACTTGCTGTGCTTTAGAATGTTTGAATTGCTGAAGTGTTTATGATCAGGGCACTGAAATTTGTGTTGCATCACTTTTGCTTCTTTTCAGTAACCAGCCCTGCTACCCTTGGCTGGAGAGTGACACTCCTGTAGCCTCCACCGTGGTCTCTTTGTTTACAGATTGCATCAGGCTCTTGCACAAGAGCTTTAAAGGTGGGTGAAATCCACACTGTTTTAATGAAGTGGCACTTTCTGTTTTACTAGACTAAAAAAGATTTTTGATTGAGATGTGGGACAGGAGAGGATTTTACTTGGGATGACGACTGCAGTCATATCAGGAGCATACTTGTTTCATCCTTAAAAACCAGCTTTTTGCCTTGGCAGGTATAGATAATGTGATTGAAAAATGCATAATAAATTTAATTGAGGGAAAGTAAAACAAAATGAGCTGTCATGAGAAGTGCATGACTTCTTTCCAGGTCTGCATGTTGTTCCCAAACAACATATGTAGAATCATGTCACAATGACCAATACATGTTCTTTAACAGCTAGTCTTGGGGGTAATTTAGTCTCCAGGAATTGCTCATTTTGAGCTCCCATTAAGCATTGCTTTCTGTGCCTAATGTGTAGTTAGACACAGGAATGGAAAACAGTAATTTCACAGTACCCTTTAGCTTCTGGGGATGAACTAAATTCAAACTTACTTGTTATTTTTAATTGCTTATTTTTACAAGATAATTGTGTTTTATATAAAATTGGAGATACAAAAGATCTTCTTTAGAAAAAGCAAAATGACTCAACATAAAAGCAATTAAGTTCTACCTTGAAAGAATATTTTATAACTTCAGAATATTGCAAAAGAGCAGGACAGGGCATGAAATCAAAAGCCTCCCCAGCTGATGATTTGGAGAAAAAAACCCGAAAAGTTGAGTGTGCATTTTTTTCTTTGAATGTAGTTTAGTGTAACTTAAAAGTTTTTCATCTCCAAACTTTGACATTCTTTTGAAGTCCTTGATTTCTTTTTTCATGTTGTTAATTCAGCTATTTTCTCTGATTCTAGAAAAGCTGTTGCCAAGTCATCATGGGGCTCTGTGGTTACATCTAATGCATTACTGTGAGTGTTGCACAGCCCCTAAAATGCCAGAGTTTATTCTGTATGCCTTCCACACTGAGTTCAAAAGGCTTCCATGGAAGGAAATGCATCCAGACCAGATACTTATGGAAGAGTTCTTTAAAGTGAGTACATAGCATCTGTTGAATTAAATTCATAGTCAGTATTGTCCTTGAAAATAACTGGAGAGATGGAGACAGTTCTTTAGCAAGTAGGCTTTTAAAGTTTGTAGCATTGACAGCTGCTCATTTTGTGGTGGATTTTTTGTGAAGAAATGTATTTGAATCGTAGACAAAATTGTGAGAAGCTGTAAAGCTGCCAGTGTTTGTAATCTGCTGTTGCTGTATCTGAATGTCTTACTTATTACATATCTGTTTAATATATATGTAGTTAGATTTAATATATTTCACTATTGTTATGCTGTTCTCACCCCCAAGTTTCTCTCTTTACCTCTGAGACAAGGTAAAGCTGACTTAAAATGCTGCTGGGGATTTATAGTTGACTAAGGAACTGAAAAGTATGGAAGTATTTATATCCTACATAATTTTATGCACCTGTCTTTTTTTCTTTCTCCTTCCTAGATCGAAAGGGGTAGCCCCAAGAGTTGTTTCCTGTTCTTGGGTTATGTTTTGTGTGAAATAAACTGGGTCAGTGTCCTCTCTGATGCCTGGAATCCCAACCCTCACCCTCAGACTCACAACATGATTGTCTGTTTGCTGTATATGATGGTCCTGTTGGCAAAGGAGGAGCAACTTATAGGCGAAGAGGTAATTCTTGGAAATGTTCATACCTGTCTCTCTTAGAAGAAAAATGATCCTTCACTAGAAAGGACACAGTATGGGACTTCTTTCTCCATTGAAGAAGGAGTGGTTTCTGCATATGTAAAATACTACCCAAAGTAGTATTCAAGAGTAATTGCATAGCTGAGGCATTTCGTGTAATTCTGTGAAAAAAGAAGGGCTGCTGTTTACTTTAAGAAGCTTCTTAAGTGCTGTAATCCAGAGGTGTTGGAAGGAGTAAGCAAATTAATACAGGCAGTTTCCCTGGAGTTACAACATGTCAGTCTGGATTTTGGAAAGAACAAATGTGTTTAGTTTCATTAGGGCAATTTTATATATACCTTAAAGTGAAGATTTTTCTGACAACCTGAGTGAAAGGAGTGTAGGAGCAAATTTCCCTGTGCCCTCTGTGCTTGTATCACCTTTTGGAAGATACTGGAAGGCTCACTGAGTCACATTTATTTTGTCAAGGTCAGTCTTGTAAACCTCCTGTGTGCCTTGCTGCTTCTTCTTCTGAGTGGCAAACATGAATATGTGGAGGGATAGTAAGGAATCATCCATTTATGGAAAGCTTATGCCTCAATCTGAGTCTTACTGTACATGTTCCTGATGTTTTCCAAACTGATCTTCAATATTGTTCACACTTGAGGTGGGTTGAGCACAATGTGGGATTAGTCCCTGTGAGGTTTGGAGCAGCTCTTGATCCCCAGTGTAGTTCTTTCTGTACTTTTCTAAAAGGAAAATATGTGTCTGCCTGAGCATGTTTTCTCAGAAGTTTTAAGTGAGAGCTGTTCAGTTCTTACTCAGAACTGCTCTTGCAAACATTTGTTTCTTACCACAAAGTGCTCCATATGATGTGATGTCAAGTGTCAATGATATGTAACAGCATCTTGAAGACCAGGTATGTCTTTAAGAAGCTTGGCATTATCAACTCTGTGTGAGTAAATCTAGCATAGTCTCATCCAGCCCATTTCTTCTGGAGGACTCTTCCAGAGGGACTGGATCATGTTCAGGAAGCCCCATTTCACATCCGTCAGCTTTCTCCCTCTTCCATCATTTTCTGTTTTCATTTTCCTCTGAGGCACTACAAGGTGCTGCATCAAGGTGTCACCAGCAGCCTTTGATCATCACTGTATTTCAGTATAGGAAAATTACCAGAGTTCACATTCTTTGACCTGAATGTCTTTGCTTATCAGAAGCTTCTCCAGCTTCAGCAGATACCTGTTTGCACATGGTATGAGTCAGCCTCAGGAATTCCCTCCTACCCTCCAGCAATGTGTTAAACTGACTTACTGTCAGAAGGTCTTTGCCTCCCAGAAAGCTCCTGTGACACCTTGACCTAAATCTCAAGCTTTCTCAGCCCTGTGTTCCAGGGCATGAGCAGCTTCAGGAGTACTTGTTGTACCAGTGTCACGTTCTTGTTGAAGTAGTCTCATTTGGGTTAGTTCTGGATTGCTAGCACAATTCCAGTATTTGTTCGTTCTAAAACATGTAGAATCGTAGGACAGAATATAGAATGGAAGGAACTCACATGGATCACTGAGTCCAACCTCTGGCCCTGCACGGACACTCCAACAATCCCATCCTGTCCCTCAGAGTGTTGTCCAAACCCTCCTGGAGCTCTGGCAGCCTTGGGGCCATGCCCACTGTCCTGGGGAGCCTGTTCAGTGCCCACCACCCTCTGGGGGAAGAACCTTTTCCTGGGATCCAACCTAAACCTGCCCTGACACAGCTCCAGCCATTCAGTGTTTCTCAGTGTGCAGGGGGACCCTTTTTTACTGCAGGTGTTTAAGAACAGGTGATAGCTGCTTGTGGACAGAGAGACTTTTCCATCTACAGAGTTGTACTGCCTCTGTGAGCTGGGAGTACTGCAGGGCTGCTGTGCTCTTCATGGTGCTATTTATGAGAATAAGCCCTTGAGGAGTCCCACAGGTTGGTAGATATTTCACTGAATGGAAAATTAAGGGACCCAGTTTCTGCTGTGAACTTAGACTAACTTATTTTTTAAAATAATTTTTTGAAATAGTATTTTAGTGCCTCTTTTAAATGGCTGCTGAAGTGTCTTTAACTTGCATTCTTTCCAGCTGCCTTGACATGTTTACATGTTAAATTGTGGTGTTTCTCACTGACTTTTGTGCTTAGTTAGAGCTGCTGCAGCAGCCTGAATACTGTTACCTGAATACTCGAGGTGACATACATGTATTAGCTTACTGCTTGACTAAGGAATTGCTTTTCAGCTGGACTGCCACTGGTCATCCTTTTCTTTGGGGGTTCTGCTCCATCTCCTTCGAATTCTGGAGCCGGGGTTTCCTTCCAATATTGAGTACTGTGAATATTAATTTAATACTGCAAAGAAGGTGTAGCTTAGACTGATGTTTTTAAATCTTCAGGAATCGCCACTCATAAATCTTCTTGGACAGACCAGCTCCCTTCCTTGGCAGCTTGTGGGCATTTCATCTTATGAAAGCATCATCAGCTACTGCAACAGTCACTATCCTCCTTCTGTTATCCTTGCTAAGGATGCTGGAGCCGAACTGATTGTGAAGCTCCTGAAAATCTCAGCAGGCTTTGGGACATCTTCGGATAGTCACATCCACCTCGTGAGTTGAACTGGTGTCTCTGAGTTGGTCTTTTCTTTTGCAAAGTTCTGGCTGTGTGTATTGTGGAAAGAGTTCTAGGCATGATTTTTTGTTTGTTTTTCTAATTGATTTTAATTTTGTTTGGCAGGATGCAACACTGAAGTGCCGAGCGTACATTCGCCAGGTGGTTCAGTTCCTCAGCACCTTGGAGCAAAGTGGAAAGATCACCCTTGCAGTTTTGGAACAAGAAATGGCCAAGTTGCTAGATGATGTAGTCATCTTTAATCCCCCAGGTCTGTGTTGTAGAAGTGGCTTTAAAGCTGTCAGGATCCTTTATTCTGCTGCGTGGATTGATGCAAGTTTGTGACTGTGTAATTACTTGCATTACTATAATGTCTCCCTTACGGGCAGCAGGGCATGTTACTTTGATGATGCATATCGAGGTGGTATATTAGCACATAGCACAAGTGTGAACTACCCCATAGAGCTGCCAAGAGTGGCAGAACCAACCTTAAAAGAGGGGTTATGTAGTGAGTAAAACTGGCTGATGTACAGGAGCTTGAGGGATTATTTTCTTTTTTGTCTTTTTGTTTGTTTATTTTGCTGGTGCTTTACTTCTTTTTAAAAGGAAGAGTGGCAGAAATACACTCGCTTGGTCCTGAGGGATTAGGAGTAATGGGTATAAACTGAAAGTGAGGAAATGGAGGGCAGACATTAGGAAGCAATTCTTTACTGTGGGGGTTGTGAGATACTGGAACAAGTTGCCCAGAGAGGTTTTGGATTCTCCAACCGTGTAAGTGTTCAAGGACATGCTGGATAAGGCTTTGAGCAACCTGGTCTAGTGGGAGGTGTCCCTGCCTATGACAGGGAGGCTGAGACTAGATGATGTTTAAGGTCCATTCCAGCCCTTAACATTACATGATTCTATGACTGCGTTCTCAGGAATGGTTCTAAATTGTAAAATTAGAAAAGCCTGACAGTATTGAAGTAGAAGAGTTACACTGATGTACACTAGTGGCATGGTGTGTCCACACACATAGGATTTATATTCATCTCAGTTTTAGTGATAGTCCCATCCTGAGATTCCTTTATTGAACTCCCCTATGTGGGCCATTGACTTAAGATTGGATTCAATGACCCTTGTGGGTCCCTTCCAACTCAGAATAGTCTGTGATTCAGTGTGAACTGTAACTTCAGGTGGACTAAAATACCTGTCAGGAGTTGTGTGGATCATGGGCACACAGATGTGCTGCCAAGCACAGACAAGGAATTGTTACAAGCAAGAGCGTTTTGCCAATGACTACAGGAAGTGAAGTTGGATTTGGGCTCTGGCATTGATTATGGTTCTCTGCTTTCTGACTTGCAGATATGGACCTGCAAACACGCCACCTGGCCCTCAGCAGCCTCTTCACAGAAACACTGATGATGCTGAACAATTCCAGCATCATCACGGCCGAGTCGCTCCGGGGGACCCTGCGGGGATGGATAGAGAGCAAAGTGCATGGACTGCTGGCCATGCCCCTCCTGACAGCAGCCTGCCAGAGCCTGGCCTCCGTGCGGCACATGGCAGAGACCACAGAGGCCTGTATCACTGCCTACTTCAACCAGGGTACGGGCCTGCCTCTGCTTGCCTCAGGAGCTCTGTTGTGGGTGCTGCTGAGCTCAAATCATCTGAAATCATGGAATGCTGTGGGTTGGAAGGGACCTTAAAGATCGTCTTGTTCTAACCCCCCTGATGTGGGTAGGGATGAGAGGGAATGGCACTTCACTGATACAGAGCAGACTTAGATGGGTTATTAGGGGAGAAATTCTTCCCTATGGGGATGGAGAGGCCCTTTCACAGGTTGCCCAGAGAAGCTGTGGCTGCCCCATCCCTGGAAGTGTTCAAGGCCAGGTTGGATGGGGTTTGCAGCAACCTGATCTAGTGGAAGCTATCCCAGCCCATGGCAGGGTGTTGGAACACGATGGTCTTGAAGATCCCTTCCAACCCAAACCATTCTGTGATCATGTTTTGGGTTTGCAACTGCTCCAACTCTTGTGTTTTCTTAACAATTTTACCTGTCTCTGTGAAAACTGATTTACTCTGTGTAGTGTCATTTTCACAGCAAAAAGGGGAGGACTTAGAAAAGGAGGCAACCAAGAGAGCAAAAGACATTTGTCCCCCTCCTGTAGTGTTCTCTATGCTAATTTAAGAAAAAAAAATTCTGTTTGGTCAAACTCTGAAATTCTGTGGAAGATTTTAGTATACCTAAAGGAAATACTTTTAATTCCGTTGCTAAAATGTTCAAATTTTAGTCCTGTCTCAATGCTGGGAGAACATCTCACCTTGACGTCAAGGAGATGCCCTATTATAGTGGAGTTTTTCTTTTCTCTCCATCAGAGTTTCATTACTTGCTGATTACCTGAAAAATAACTAAACCAGCCCAGATAATGTAAACAGTAGTCCTAGTTCTTAGGTTTTACTAAGTGCTGCTTTCTCACACACTTTTTGTTCTTTCCTTCTATTTTCTGCATAGATTCTCCTCACCACCAGGATTTAAGCTGGGGCCCTATACTTGCTTCCCTCCAAGTTCCTGAGCTAACCATGGAAGAATTCCTGCAGGAGTGTCTGTCTTTGGGAAGCTACTTGACCCTGTATGTCTACCTGCTGCAATGCCTGAACTCTGACCAAACTCTTAACAATGAAATGAAAATCCTGCTGACCATCAGCAAATGGCTGGAGCAAGTGTACCCCAGGTATGAAACTTGAAGCTTTTGAATGTGCCTTGACTTTTAGGTGAAGTTTATTTGTAGTTGTGTAGCTGGGATAATTAGGTGCCTGGGTTGATTTCAACAGGCTGCTGGATGAAATGGCCTGTCTTTTTATATCCACTTATTCAAAGTCTGTCCATCTGCAGTGCCAAAATATAATAGTTGTGGTGGTTAAACAGAAGAAGGGATTTAACTTGTTAGAGCACTAGTGAGTTTCAATCATTTTTCAGTCAGAGGAGCTTGATTTCAGTGACAGCCTGGATTTGTGGTAAGTTAAAATGACTCAAAGCAAACCCTAAATCACGCAGGGTCCCACTTTCCAGAATGTCCACTAGGTGGGATGAGTTACATGCTAAATACTCAGGCTGGCTCTCTGGGAGACCTGGTGTTCAAAGCTGCCTGTTGGAGACTATTCAGCAGCTCTGAAGCAAATCTGGAGCCCGTGGATCTAGTGGAATGCCCAGAGTTAGGGGCCTGAATGCTGTAAAACAGTTTTCCTAGATAACTGGATTCTGGGGGAAAGGATGCAAAGCCTTGGGGTCGAAATAAAAATACTTAGAAGTATATAACAACTGTATTTAAGAGTTGCTGCTGAAATTGCTGGGATTTAGCAAATATGATGAATATCTTCCCATATGAATGATGATAATGTTTATATTTTCTGTGAAAGAATGATTTGGAAAAAACTATGTTCTTGCTGTTTCTTGGTATTAAAAAAAATGCTCAATGTGATGGGTGCTGTAGGAATTTGATGGCCAAAGGGGGAATGGGACAGCAGAGCCACCATGCACAGCAGATTAAACTTGTTCTAAACACAGTTCTGAGATTCCCTGGGATGGGAAATGACTGGGTGGAGTAATGTGAGGATAGTCTGATGCAGGAAACTCGTGCTGGTGCTTTATGTGGAAAATCTGAGCTTGTTAAGTTAAACTGCAAACTGTTTGGAGAAAGATTAAAAATATCATAGGGGGAACTTCACTTCATGCTCCACTCAACAGAAACCTTCAGTGTTTCCTTTTTTTGAAGATCATATTAAAAATCTAAATTGTTGTGGAAACAACAGCTAGTGCTTCCCAAAGTGTTTTGTTGGTGAGTAAATAAAAGAACAAAAGAGTAGAGATATGGCTTTGTTCCTTATCCCCACGTCTTAGGCAAGTTTAAATCCACTTAGGACTGTGGTATCATTTATTTCCAGTTGTAAAGCTTAAAAGGAAGCACTGTTTGTTCTCTTACAGGCTCTTTAAACCTGCTAGCTAATGGATCAAATCCATAGCAGTAGCAGTGACAGCAGTATAATAATTGGTGGAGTGTATAGCCGTACTGTCCTCATATAGTGGGATTATTGTCACTAATTAACCATCTGAATCCTTCATGGGCCTAACAAGGAGAGAAATAAACTTCTTAATCTCTGCATCTGACTATATTTTATTTTATTCCTTAAATATTCCCTAAAGCTCAGCAAAGGAAGAGGCAAAGCTGTTCCTCTGGTGGCATAAAGCCATGCAGTTATCCCTGATTCAGATGGAGCAGGATGATGCCGTTCTGATTGAATCTGTCATCCGGACACTGCTGTCGATCCAGGGCAGGCAGAGCCAGCTGGCTGAAGAGAGACTGACTTCTGGAATACTTGGTGCAATTGGGCTAGGCAGGAGGTCTCCTTTGTCACCCAGGTAAGGGATGGAGTGTGGTAAATTAACTGCTCTGTGTCACTGTGTTTAAGAAGCTGCAGCCTGGCTCCATACTGCCCAGTGCAGTGTCAAAAGATGTTCTGAATCCAGACTGTCCCCAGATCTGTGGAGTTGTTTGGTCCTGTCACACAAAAAACACTGGGAGTGTGTTAATCTGGTTAAGAAGTGGATATGAACTTCTGCAGTTTGTGTTGGAGAAGGAAAGAAAACGCAGTTGTGACTGGCTTAAATGTCCACTTCCAGCAAAGTTTGTAAGCAGACTGTAAGAGAAAGATGCATCCCCTTGGTCTGTAGAAGACTGTTTCAGTTGACCTCACATGATTTTGTATAGTAACATACACTTTGCTTTTTCTGTTTTAACCTTGGGGTATTGGAAATGTTAACAGAAGCTCAATGAAGTATATGTTCCCTTGTTACTCACTCTACCTTTCAAAGAGACACACCAAGTTTGATTGTTAGTGTTAAATGTAGCTCACTGTGGAGAGAATGCCTAGAAAAACCCCAGATGTTTATAGAACCCCAATTCAATGCTGTAGCTAAACATAACTTTGTGTTTATAAAGATGCAGTCCTGTTGAAGTTGCTCTGAATTCTTGGTCGCATTCAATTTATCCCTTGATTTGGGTCATGAAATTGTTTCACATTCTGTGAAGTGAATATTTCAGATGTGGCTTCAAGGCTTCGCCTAAGCTTGAGACCAGATGTAACATTTCATATATATGATATTATGTCATCCTCTATTATGTGTATATCCAGAGAACCTGGGATACCCCACCCCTGGAAATGTCCAGGGCCACATTGGACAGGGCTTGGAGCTACTTGGGATAGTGGAAGGTGTCCCTGTCTATTGCAGGGAGTGGGAACTGGATGACCTTTAAGGTCCCCTCAAACCCAAACCATTCTATGATACTCAAGTGACTTCTTTTTTTTCTATTGCATGGGAAAAGGTCCTCTAAAGCCTCTACTTTGTTCCTTATGCAGGAGATACCTCATGGCATAGAACTTCCAGTGTATCTGCTGTTGAGACTTGCAAATCTGACACCCCTTTCTCTTTCTGTGCTTCCCCCACGCAGGTTTCGAGTGGTTGCCCGCAGTTTGTCTGCTTTCCTCTTGGTGCAGATTCCCACAGAGAGCCAAGTGCGTCTGAAAGCTGGGTCAGAGCCCAGGCTGTCTCAGAAGGCTCAGCAGGTGAGCTGTGCCCATCTCTAGCTGCTTGACATGCTTTCTCTGTGTGCTTGCTCAGCTTTTGGGGTGAAATAATAAGTCACTTGTAAGAATTTCTTTGAGCTAAATCCTGCTCTCACCTTGTTGCTGAACTTTGGCATCAGAACTTTGTGTCTGAGCATTATCCTAAGGTGATTGCTTATACAATACTCTGTACTACTATAAAGCCATCAGTTTCTAATGTTACACACTGAAAAGGAGCAGTTGAAACCGATGTCTGTAAACCCTGACTTCAAGAAAGTTTGGAATATTGCAGGTAGAAGGAATTTAAAACCAACAGGAAAAAACAGTGCTGCTGGTGATCTCGCTGCTTCTCAGTGATAAAGCAGGGCTACACTCACACTGACATTTGTTTATGTGAGGTCAGGGCTTACAAGCTCTGTGACAAATAAACATTCCTGCTTTAGCATGTGCAGTGACCGTGGTGTTCTTTCAGTAAGCATGTGAGAAGAGGAAGGAGTTGATTTGAAACTAAAGCAAAGTAGCTTGGTACAACTTGTTTCTCTTAAGAAAAAAATGAAACTTGTTCAGAAATACTTCCAACATTTACCCTGGCTAGTACTGCCAACAAAGGCTTTTCTACATATAATCTTTAACTTGACAGTTAATATCTAAATCAAATATTATTAATTGCAGCAAAACAACACTGTTATGAAAGATGTTCGTAAGAACGGCCTGAAGAAGAGTGTGTTGCAGTTTGTAGTTCAGTATAATTTCTGTGAAGCTATGTCTTGAGTTCATGAAGTAAATATTTAATAATATTTGGGTTAGAGAATCCTAGTCAACCTTAATAGGACAGTTTTTGTGTTCATCATGGTGGGAGAACAGCTTGAACAATACAAGTTGAATTGAAACACTGTTATGTGGTTGTATTTAACAACTGTTTTGTTCTGAAAACTCTGGTTTCTGTAGTAGATAAGGATCTTCTAGGGGAATTGTGCATAGGGTGGCTTGTGAACTGGTTTGTTATGGACCAAAGTTCATCTAACAGAATTCTTCCTTGTACCTATAGGCACTGAGTGCTCTTGAATCCATGGCATCAAACAAGCAATATGTGGATTATAAAGAGCAGCTCTCCCAGGCGTCTGTGTTCATCAGGCATCCAGAGCACTGTCTTTGGGATGGCAACAACCTGCTGGCTCTCCTTATCAACACCCTGTACCCAGAAGTGCATTATTTGGACAGCATTCGGTAGCGGTGCTGAGCTCGCAGGGTCATCACTGAGTGCCCATTGCCCTGGTTTACAAGCAGTGTCCCTGTTGCACAGATAATTTTTACCTTCAGAGTTTTACTCTAAGTCAGAATTGTGAATGGAATGGCACACTGCTGAGCTTTCTCTACGTTAAGGCTTTCTTGCTTTCCTTTTGATTTTTAGATCTGTGGAATTGCTTATGGTTCTTATTTTTTTTTTATTCTTTTTGACTGAAAGCACTTGAATATCTTCCTGTGTGTGGTGCACTTCTGAGAGGAGGGTACCTGGGGATAGGTGTACAAATCATTAGTCAGCAAAGCTCATCCTGGAGCATCTGAAGTTTTTGCTTGGTGCCTTTTTTATTTTCCAGTATGTTGTCACTCAGGCCAGTTCAAATTTACTGGGGGATTATCTGTAAAAGAGGTTTGACTTTCTTTACTGGGATACCTCTGAGTCTTACCTGAGTGTGTGTGTCTAGTGATTTTTGTGAAATCCCTGTGTTTGAAAAGATGGTGTTTTAAATTCTGACTTCTCTTTGCTATCCCACAGAAATCTGTAGTTGAGAGGCATGCCTACAGTCTTCACCCACCTCTGTAAATACTAACAAAAATTGGAACTGAAGAAGTTTTTTTCCTGTTTTCTAAATATTAGGGTGTCTGCATCTGTATTGCTTGATCAAATGCAAGTAACTTCTAGCCAAGTTCAAGGGGATTTAAATCCAGAAATAGATTTTTCTGGATCTCTAGTGTCTGGGAGGGGAACAGTCAGTTATGATCATGTTAGGTAGGATTCCTTAATTCTTAAAGTCCTGTGGTTTAGGGAATACTGATTTAACAAGTGTGCACCCAACACTGAAGTTTATTTTCTTTAGCCTAGCTGGGCATGACATGGTAAGATTTTAAAGGATACTGTGAAAAGGTATTTCTGTTGTATTAAATTTGGTGATCACTTGTTAAAATTCTGTTGCCAAAGCATGAACCATCTGCCTGTAAATCCATAGTTTCAGCTGAATGATCACTGGTTTTGTTGCCTTGTCTGATCGTACGATGCACTTTTGTTTAGGGAAAGCAGAAGACAAATTTTTCACGTTGCTTGTTTGATGTCCCTTTTATCACTGATCTGTTTGAGCTGGCCCAAGGTCCTACAGTCCCAATCCCTCTTCCTGTGTGAAGGAACTGATTGCTTTTTCTCTTCCTCCATTAATTGTGCCTTTGTGTTCATGACATGGTTGCACGTTAAAACATGAGTTCTGGTCACTAGGGGATAGAAATGTGCTACCTACTGTCTGTTCAATAATGCTTTGAACTGTGACTCTCAGTGGTGGTTCTGGTGCTGCAGATTCTTGGCAGGTTCTGCTAATTATGCCAGCTGGGTCATTAGATCACCATCATCTTAATGTGGTCTCAGAGTTCTTTGCTCTATCTGCGAGCCTATAAATAGGTATACATATGTACATCCCTCTGTATATTAACCAGATACCAAATGCAGCATGTTTTTTAAGACTCTTTTGGAAAATTCCTGTCTGGAGGAACACATTCTGCTGCTTTCCCCTCTTCAAAGACTTAAAAGCACTGGTTTCACTAGGTTCAATGTTATTGATATTGATCAGTTGCATATAATGTGAAAAAGTCAGAAATACGTGTTTGACATGCACTTTTAAAATAAGAAATTGTTTCATCTGTTGAGTTTTTACAAATGTTGTATTTATAACATGCTATGTCTGCAAAGACCATGCAAAATAAAAATGAATAAATCAAGTAATTTGTGACACACTGTGATGTTTTCAACTTGCTGGAAGAATACACGTCAGCTAACACATAATTGCTGTATGTGACACCCACAGACCAGTCTTCTGGCTTCGTGGTCAGCATGGTAATGGCAGAAGTCTGAACCTGTGCTTTCGTCAAACACAAAAGGAGCACTTTCGTGACCTAACAAATCCACTGTCAGTCCTTTGTGCAAACGTGAGCTCCAGAGCCTGAGGCCTCATTTTCCAAACGGTGCCCAACAGGTAGACTTTTTATTTCTTCTAGTTTTACTGGAAAGACTTTGGCATTCCCAGCATCTCCCATTATCCCTCTTGCCCTAAATTACAACATTCTTGTTCACATCATTAATGTCACTAGGTGCTCTCAGAAGGAAAACTGAGTTTTATGTTGGTTTCACAATGGCCAAATCCTCCCAAACACTGAATGTGCATAAACTGGGCAGGAAAGAGGGGAGGAACTGGAATACACATTTGGAAGCCTTCTGGACATGTGCCCTGTTGTGTTTTGTCCTTCCAGTTTATACTGGTTTGAGTGGGTGGTTGGAGCATGAGCTGGTTTGGGGGCACAAGGTCTGATGATTCTGTTTGGACCCAAACTACTTGAGTTAAAGAGGTAATTTTTGAGAGAAAAATCCTGTGAGCCAAGCCTGAATCCCATACCCAGACAGGAATGAGTTCTTCATTATGTCTATAAATCATAAGGGTTCAGTGATTCAATTCAGTTTGTCCAACTAATACATCTGAGATCTCTTTCCTCTGTGACACTTGTGAAACTGAGCTTATGGGTCCCTGACTACACTGTCTGCTGTAACTTTTTCTCTTTGCATCCCTTCTTATTTTTTTTAAACCTGGCTTTGTCACTGATGGGATTTTAAACTGGGATTTTAAAGACCAAGTTCAAATATTTCCTTGCTTTTTTTTTTCCTTATTATCCAGACCAAGTAATTTAAAATTGTGCTTTACTTTCCCATCACAGATACTACGTTTAAAATAATGATTCCTAGCCTGAGACTGAGCTTGCAGGCAGGACCACAGTCTTGGTGGTAGTTCAGTAGGAGCTTGGAATCTCAGCCAGTGGTGGTTGTTACCAGGAGGAGGATCATTTGGGGAAAAGTTTTGGAGCTGCTGCACTGAAATGTTGAACAGAGCATCGAATCTGGCAGTATAAACCTGAAAGCAGGTTCATGTAATTTGTTCTTTTCGAATCATTTCTCTTACTCCACATCTAAGCCAAGCTGTTACTCTTTGCAGCCCTGGCCTGGACCTGTGTCTACCTCTCCAGGACTCCAGGCTGACTCACATCACCCTGTACCATAAGCTGAGTCTGTTCACGTGTTCTTGGGTTACAGATTTATCTGTATCTACAGATTTATCTGTAGATGGCCAGTGACTTTGTAACTTCATCTCAGAAGGGTTTGAGAATGAGTAGTCAGAACTTTTCCATGTAACACAGAGATGGAAATTGTTTAGAAATCATTTTTTTTAGCTTGAAAAAAAAAGCCAATTTGTTCTACTGGAACATTTTCACACTGTATTTATCACTAAGCTCTGAGTTTCTGGGCACTAGGTAGAGTAGTAGAATAGAGTTAGAACAGAGACTAATTAAATTTTTCATGTCCTACTTTCAGCTCCACCAGCTTTTGGAAAACCTTTTTTTTTGGACTCCTCTTGAAAAATAAGTTTTCCTTTAAACACTTAAATAAATGCCTCTGGAACATAAGGAGTAGTAATAATGATTAACCCTCCCCCCCCCAAACCACCAGCAGAAATTCCAGTAGTGTTTTGTCATAGCTGGTGTTTGAAACATGGCAGTAGCTCACTTGTAGGTTGCATATGGTTGGAAAAGTGGAGTTGTGAAAAGCACTTCTTGAAGTGGTACTTGAAAATTGACAAAGTAAAAAGATGTGAGAAAATTTTATACTGTTACCTGCTTGCTAAATATCTGGTATGGGCTAAAAACATACAGACTGGTTAAAACTGACATCCTCTGCAGATCCTCTTCTGCTCTTCCAGCTCTGTCCCACTTTTCTTTCTTCTCTTTTCCCTTTGAAGGGCTTTTTTTTCCGTTGAAGGGCTGCTCTTGCTCTTGAGCAGCAGCAGGGCTGGAAGTCATAGCACAGAGAATGGTCTGGTTGGAAGGGACCTTAAAAATCCTCCCATTCCAACATCCCCACCAAGTCATGCCTGTTTGACCTTCTGTGCATCAGCCAGCATGGGTTTTGTGTTTCCTGGGAAAGAGGACACCTGTAAAGGGAGCAGGTGGGTGAGGGATGTCCTCAGCTGCGCCTGGGCACTGTTCTCCCTCCTGGCAGAGTCTGGCTGCCACCGTGCCTGCGGTCAAAGTTCTCGTAGGTGCAGTCTGGCAGCTGTGGCCTGGCAGGAGGAGAAGGGAATAAGGTGAGGACACATCTCTGACTCTGACTTAGCTGCAGCACCAGCAAGCAGCTAAGGAGTGTTAGAATAAGTGCCTGCAACACTCCAATATGGACCCTCCCTCTGCAGCAGGTGGTCTTTAAGGGTCTGAGTTGCAATTAATCTTGAAGCATCCAGAGCAATCTCCTGCTGCCTTAGCATTAACTGCTGCTACTGTCCTGCTGCTCAGAGCCTCAGGAGGTTGTGTCAAACCTTTCCTGGGAAGGGTCTTCTCATGTAAGGGTTGGTTTTTAAGCTTTCATCTGTGTAGAATCTATACAATCAATGGTGCACTGTCCTTTAGACCCTTACAATTCAGAAAAACTATACTTTTTGCAAATAATTGTTGCAAACTGGATTGTAGGATTAAATTGCTTCTTGTTTCTTTGTCTGTGTCCTGTACACTTGAATGTCCTACTGAAATGGCCATTGTTCTTGGGTAAGGTGAGGGAAGGAGACATCATGTAGGAATTAACTCGGGAAGGAGATACTATGTAGGGATAGCTCAGGTTGGAGACATCACAAAGCAATAACTCAGATTACAAGGGAGCTGTAATTATACTGACCTTAGGTACAGCTTCTTTACTGTTAGATTAAGGCTTGTTTGGGGTTGTTGTTATTTTATTTTTTTCAACCCCTTTCTAGCTTGGCCACCCCAGCTGTCAGGAGTGTCCAAGGTCAATGTTGTGCTCAGTCATGGGGAAATGCCAGGTGTCTGGGAGCATGGTGTGGATGCCAGCCAAAAAACCAGGCCTTGTGACACCTGAGCTAGCTCTGAGGTGGGATCTTTGGTGTCTCCATACCTTCCTCCACACTTGGCTGAGCTTATCAGCTTTGGTGTGAGCACTTTTTCTTCTCCATTAGAAATGGGGATCCAGAGGAAGGGGAAGGTTTCTGTTGCATCGTGTCATCACAGACCCCATTCCCTTACCTGTTCTGGGGTGGATGATCTGTTGTTTAATGTGGCATCATAGGATCCTGGAATGATTTGAGTTGGAAGGGACCTGAAAGCTCATCTTGTTCTACCTTTCTGCCATGGGCAGGGTTTCAAATATCCCAGGTTGCTCCAAGCCCCATCCAACCTGGCCTTGGACACTTTCAGGGATAGGGCAGCCACAGATTCTTTGTGCAACCTGTGCAAGGGTCTCCCCACCCTCACAGGAAAGAACTTCTTCCCAATATCCTCTGTCAGTGCAAAGCCATTTGTCCTTATCCTTTCACTTCATGCCCTTGTCCAAAGTCCATCTCCAGTTCTCTTGGAGTCCCTTTAGGCACTGGAAAGGGCTCTAAAGTCTCCCTGGAGCCTTCTCTTCTCTAGACTGGGCGTTCTCAGCTCTCTCAGCCTAATTGCATGCTTGACTGCAGCCTTCCCAACCATGCTCTGGGCTTATGGCACACCTAAATTCCTAACCCTTTACTGGTGCAGCATCTGTGTGCCATGGCCTTTGCAACCTGATTCCCCAGTCCATTGTCCTCATACCACTGAGATCTCCTCAGCTGTGCCTAAGCTTTGTTACCTCACACCTGGCCATCAGCCCAATCCTCTCCCTGTCCCAAGAGCCTGCTCTAAGGTGAGAAAACTGTTACCAAGACCATGGACGTGCTGCATTTTCACACTTAGCCATCTCCACCCTCCTGTGGGATAACATAAGTAGAAGGCAAGACAGCCTTACCTGACCAGGCTGGATGGAGCAGAGGAGGGACCTGTGAGGTGGGAAGGATGATGTGGGTTAGCCATGAGGTCAAAGTGAGCTGGGGAGCCAGGACGTAGACCTGTTGGGAATCTGCACTGGAGGGTGGTTGTGACACTCCAGTGAATGGGGAGAAGACCTGAGGGCCACCAGGCATGTGGCCACCTTCATGGGTTAGGGAATTGGGCACTGAAATATAAGGAGCAAGGCATTTTTGGTTGGTCTGTCAGCTTCTGCTGTTCAAGACAAGCGGTGGTTTTCATGAGTGCAACATCAGACTGTTCCTACAGATGAGTCACAGTGATGTGTCATTTTGTCCAGACTGAGAGGCAGAGCCCCGTGTCCCTCTCAGTCCCCTCCTGCCCATGCCACCTCACAGCAGCAGTGGTGGACTGGGGACCAGTGGCCTTTTGGCTTCTTGAAATGTCCCATCCCTCAGTCCACGAGCTGATTCTCATCTCCTGTAAAAACCAGGCATTCCCTGCTCTCATGGCCTGGGAGGTGGGATTTCACCAATGATGGGGAAGCACTGGGGTAGTGAGGCCGTGGGGGACCCAAAAGGGTGGTCTGTAAAAAGAGGATACCCATCCCAGGGGATTAAAACTGTTGTGTGGGATGCACCAAAGGTAAATCTTGGCCATGGGCTACAGGGGAAGATGTAGTAATTAGCCCACTCCAAGGAAAAAAAAATTAAAAATCTGATTGTGTAGGCAGCAGGTTCTCCACTAACTGCCCATCTGTTAGTTTATTAACCTAAACAGGGAAACTCCTGCTGCCTCGGTCTTTTCCAAGACTCCTTCCCAAAGGAGACCCTCTGTCAGCAGGCTGTGACCTGCCAGTAAGGAGTCCCTCTTACTTGTTCTTAGATTTCCCACTAGAACTGTCCTTCTCCTGGCATAGAAAATCATAAAATCTTTTTAAAAACCCCAAACCTGAACAAAACCAACGTCATCCTGCCTGACTTTCTCTGCTGCATCCCACCCCTAGTTAACAGTCAGGTGCAAGGGGGTTGCAATACTGACCTTCTCTCGAGAAAACAGTGAGGCTCAGTATGGCCAGCAAAACCAGCACCTTAATTCCCAGTGGCACAAGGACGAAGACCATGAAGAAGGAGCTGTCAGATGCCTTGAACTTGTAGAAGTACACGGCCCCCTCTGCTCTGCCGTGGCTGTTGACAGCAGTGCAGGTGTATTTCCCATCGTGGGTCAGGTACTGGAGCTCCTTAGTGACACGGTGGCTCGTGCTGGTGACAGAGGTGAGGTTGGTGTAGGGGGGTCCAGTCCAGGTCAGGGCAGGCAGTGGCTCCCCCTCAGCGGTGCAGCGAGCCTGGAAACTGTGATCCCTGTTGGAGCTAACGGTGATGTTGATGATCCTGGGGGCAGCTGCAGGAATTGCAACAGGGGAGGGGAAGTGTGTCAGGCTTCACTGGTGCAAAACCTGTGGTCTTGGTGGACCCTGAGTGGGTTATCAGGGTGAAACTGGGTGATGGGTGTTAGTGGGGGAGAGGCTGGACATGGCCCAGCCCAGAAACACCCCTGTGCTGGGCGGAGCCCTGGGCAGCAGAGGAGGGGGGATTCCTACCCCACCTGCAGAGCTGCCTCCAGCTCTGGGGTCCCAGCACAGGAAGGACGTGGACCTGTTGGAGCAAGTCCAGAGGAGGCCACAGAGATTCTCCAAAAGCTGGAGCCTCTCTGCTGTGGAGCCAGGCTGGGAGAGCTCGGGGGGTTCACCTGGAAAACAGAAGGCTCTAGGAAGACCTGAGAGGCCCTTCCAGTGCCAGGGGGCTACAAGAAAAATGGAGACAAATTTTTTTGCAGGACCTGTTGTGACAGGACACAGGGGGGTGATGTTTTCTAAATAAAAGAGGAGAGATTTAGGTTGGATATAAAGAAGAAGTTACTTGAAATTATGGTTGTCCAGAGAAGCTGCAGCTGTCCCAACCCTGGAAGTGTCCAAGGCCAGGTTGGATGGGGCTTGGAGCAAACTAATCTAGTGGAAGGTGTCCCTGTCCATGCCAGTGGGGTTAGAACAAGATGAGCTTGAAAGATCTTTTTCAACCCAGACTATTCTATGGTTCTATAAATGCTGAGATCAACCCTCTTCTTCTCTGTTTTTCTTGACACTTTCTTCCCTTAGATTCCCCACCCTGACTGTGTTGGATAGAGGAGCAAAGGGATTCATCCAGAAAAAGCTTGGGTGCAAGAATGCTATATTTGTGCTCTTTTTCATACTCTGTGTTTTCTGCCTGTAATGCCTCACACATTTTTCTGAGCTCCAGCTCTTATGACTTTCCATGGTGGCAGAAGGCAAAGAAGTGCCATCCACCATGTAGGCACTGGTGCAGCTGGTGACCTTTTTGGACCGACTGCATCTCCAAAGGACATGGCAACCATGGTGCTCTCCACAAGAATCTCTTGGCTGTTCCTTTGGCTTCTGACCCCACAGCACATATGGGTGCATCTGTTTGTGTGAGCCCTTTGCTTGGTGCCTGAGATTTGCCAGATTTGGCATATTGTTGTAAGGAAAATTTCCACTTCTTGCTACAGCCTGTTTTTGATGATTTTCTCCAGCTCTGTAGTGACCAGGTCACTTTCAAGTTGAACACTGAGAGCAGTTTCTTCACAGAAAGGATTGTCAAGCATTGGAAGGGGTTGCCAAGAGGTAGTGGAGTCCCCATCCCTGGAGGTGCTTAAGGGAAGAGTGGAGTGTCATTCAGTGCTCTGTCTGGTTAACATGGTGGTGATCAATCAAAAGTTGGACTTGATGATACTGGAGTTCTTTTCCAACCTATTTGATTCTGTGACCACCCAATAGCCAGTGTAGGTTCCTGGTTGCTTTGGAATGACACTCCCACACCAAGATAGGGCCAGTACTTTTGTATCCTGTTTTTGTAGCGTATGGGATTGTGTGACTTAATGAACATTTAAATATCAGTTTTATAGAGATCAATCAGTAAAGATCATTTCAGGGATGCAGAATATCAGGAGATGTACTGTTGGACATGTCATTGTCAGTCTAGTTTGCTAAGGAAGTGTAACTGCTGTGACCAAGCTTATCTTATCCATTAATGCTCTCCTCTTGGCTCTCCTGACCCTTTTAATGCTTTTGGTTTCTAAAAATGTTGTGAAAAGCAAAGGGAACTAAATGAGTGCCCTCACAGAGGAAGTGTAGGAATATTATTTTTTTACAGGCCAGACAACAAAAAATATCATTTGCAACCACATACAGCACATATTCCCCCTTGTGTATATAATGCAAGAGGAGTTTCAGGCTGTGTGTCATGTGTCTGTGTGTTTCAGTGTTTAAATTAACCTTTTAAACACTAATTAGTCCCTCCCAGTCATACTGTCAGGGTCTATTCCCAATCAAGGCATAGTCTGTGTGTTATTAGTCCTCTGGAGTTAAAATCCAGGCAGCCCATGAGAGACATCCTGCCCTGGTCATGCTGTGTGGGGTGTTTAGGAACTGCTCCCAGTGAAGGAGAGCCTCGACTGTGCAGAACTTCCCAAGAATTAACCAGGTTCATCCTGGGGTCCCATCTGGAAGCCCACAGTGCATAGCAAGCTTAAAGAAGTTCCCTCTCACAAGCAAAATCTTCCAGCCTTGAAGCATGGATACGATCTGAGTCTACTTCTGAGGCCACCTGGGTGTCACAGCTCTTCCTTGATATGCAAACTCACCCTGGGAGGTGGGATTAGTGTTTGACATTAGTTGCTCTGAGCATTTTTTGTAGGCTGTTTGAACTCAGTGTTTCCCCTCCAGACCTTGGACCTATGGCATTGTGTCTTTCCAATCCCCTGTTACCACCCAGGCCTTGTTGTCCTAACATTCGTGAACATATGCTCAGATCCCAGGGTCTCCAGTTTAGATTCTGGTGAAGAGGATGTCTGTAACCCCATGCCATGGGCTGCTGATCCCAGCTTACCTTTTTGCTGCCTCCACAAATCCTGTGCTGCAGAGACAAAGTGGGATGCCCAGGTTTTGGTGGGCTCTTAGCCCAACTGCCAAAGCTTTGCTATTTTCTTACCTGTTATGTTCCTATTCTCTTCTCTACATTATGCTCATCCTGGAAGACTGAGGAAGACAGTGAATATTCCCTGCCCAAATATTAAGTATCCACAGAGCTGGAAGAGCCAACCCTTTGGAAAACCATCTTGGGTAAACTTCTGTTACCGTCTCGTCAGCTTCCATATCTTGTGGCTCTCATTTCCCTACAGTGTGGCTTTGGCTCCCATGGCTCTCATGCCCTCTTACCAATCAAATGCAGTTTTATCCCACTCCTGCTTTCATACTTGTCGTGGATATCTCCAGCCAGCTCCACCCGGCAGAAGTATCTGTCGCTGTCGCTCCAGGTCAGGTTGTCAATCCTGATGGAAAGATCCTTGTGCCGGGGGTTGCCGAGCAGTTTGTACTTGTTCTTGTAGCTGATGGCAGTCTTGCAGAGCTCACTGGAGCTCTGACTCACACATTTGAACACTACAGTGCCATTGTAGGGTTCCTTGATCCTCCAAATGGCAGTGAGGGCCTGGTCAAAGGCTTTGTAGGGGTGTGTGAAAGTACAGGGCAGGATCACCATCTTCCCAAGCTCACCAGTAACATCAGAGGGGACATGAACGGACCAGCTGTTGGACTGCACACCTGGAAGCAAAAAGAGATCATGGAATCACAGAATGGTTTGGGTTGGAAGGGACCTGAAAGCTCATCTTCAAACCCCCTGCCATGGATATGGCACCTTCCACTATCCCAGGTTGCTCCAAGCCCCATCCAAGCTGGCCTTGGACACTTCCAGGGATGGGGCAGCCACAGCTTCTCTGGGCAACCTGTGCCAGGGCCTCATCAACCTCAAAGGCATAAACTCCTTGCAATATCTAACTCTTCTCTTTGTCAGTGGGAAGTCATTCCTCCTTGTCCTGTTGCTCCATGCCCTTCTCCAAAGTCCTTCTCCAGCTCTCTTGGAGCCCCTTTAGGCATTGGAAGGGGCTCTAAGGTCTCCCCAGAACCTTTTCTTGTCCAGGCAGAACACCCCCAGCTCTCCCAGCCTGTCTCCATTGCAGAGGTGCCCCAGCGCTTGGAGCATCTTTGTGGACTTCTCTAGACTCGCTCCATCAGGTCTGTGTCCTTTGTTACTGCATTTTGTGCTTAAAGAAACAGAATTCTACATTTTTTTAAGGCTAAACCCAAGTTTTACATGTATTCAAAGCCTGTTGGCCTTAGGCACTGAAGAGCCTGAATTGTAGCAGCTCTGCGTTTGAGTGCATGCACTGACACACTCCTGTGTTAAAGTACTTGTGCTCATCAGTCAGTGGCTTCATCAACCCAGGGAAGGTGAGAGCAGCTGATGTTTCTAATGATCAGTGCTGCTGTGGTCACAGAGGAGCATCTGACTCATCTGTGACAGGGTCTGAATAAAGACCTGAAGATACTTGTCTTACAAACACTGATGAGAACAGGCAGGTTCCCTGTATCTGCTCCTGTCATAGGAATGAGGATGCCCTTGACACTGGAGAAAACATCTTCCTTTTAGCAGAGCAGATTGTCACTGCATGGGCTGCAGCTACCAGCATCTTCCTTGTCCTAGTGAGGGAAATCCTGGTTTTCCAGCTGAGCTGTCACAAGTGGTTGGGGTTTTGCACTCTTGATCATACTTGGTCACAATAAATCCTAGCAAGGTCTGGGGAGCTGAACCCCACTGCCCCACAGCCTGGTCATTTTTATCCAGTGATGAAAACAGCCTTCACCTGAATGGACTCTCCCCATCTTTAAAGTATATTGGGAAAACTCAATGTCTCATGCATTTCTCTTCCCCAGGAACCAACAGCACCTCTAGGATGTGCTTTCCATATAGATCACAGAATTCCTGAATGGTTTGGGTTGGAAAGGACATTGGAGATCATTCACCCCCTGTCCTGGCCAGGGACACCTTCCACAAGCCCAGGTTGCTCCAAACCCTGTCCAGTCTGGCGTTGAAAACTCCCAGGGGTAGGACATCCCAGCTTCTCTGGGCAACCTGTGCCAGGGCCTCACCACCCTCCCAGAGAAGAATTTATTCCTAATATTTAATCTAAATCTCCCCTCCTTCAGTTTAATATACAGGTATGCCTGTCTACTCACTGTCCTGCTGGCTTCAACAGCTGCAGCAGCAGATTGTGGTGTCAGAAACATCTGTGCGAATGTTCCTGTCACAAACCTCACTTGATGCCTTCATTAAGTCACCTTTCCCCTCAGTAGCTGAGAATACCCATAAAAGGTAAAGGTGTCCTTTAAGTAATTCCCACCCTGGTCTATCTGGCTTCACCAAGTTTTGTGGGCATTCAGCTGTCGGATCACTGCTGTGGAACTCAAAGATAAGATTTGTTGGGGTTTTTTTCTCTGTGTCTGTTGTCCACAGCACTTGACAAATACCTTGGTGGCAGTGCAGCTTGTATTGATCTATTGTGCACTGCACAATGGACAAAGGCCATTCCAGAGCTGGTTCTCTGCTGTTCAGTTATTTACCTGGAATCAGCTCCAAGCCAGTATTTTGATTGCTGAGATCTGGAGTTGGGCTGTCCTGTCTTTCACTTTAATGATATAGGCACCTTTTCCAGTCCAGGTAATCTCATATGCAAGGCTACAGGACTGCAGGAGCTCCAGGAAGCTCATGGAATTTAAGCACAAGGCAGTGAAAACAGAAATCGCTATTGTTTTCCAGTTTATTTCTCTGTGTTCTAGTTATTTTGCAGCATGCCAGTGTAACCTTTACTCTTGGAGAACTGCAGATCATGTGACTTTGAGTATCTGATTTGCTTTTCTCTGCCACCTCTTTGACTTTTTTTTTCTTGTTTTAAATCTTAAGCAAAGAACACTTCGGTTTTTTAGCACATAAGCCTTTCCTTGCCTTCCAGATGAAAAATTATGTTAAAAATAAGTGCTTTAATGTTACCAGCTCCACCCATTTCCATGGAAACACAGTTTGCCTAGTTATGAGTGGAGGGAGTTGACAACACTGTGTATAATTTATCCTTAACCTTAAAACTTCAGCATGGTAGGTCTTCCATTATTGCTTTCCTGATATCCAGCCTGCATTTGTCATTGGAATTGAAGCTCTCACAGAAAGGGCAAATAGCCTGCACACCTTATAGAAAGTAACTACCATAACGAGTTGGCAGGTCAGTGCACCTGCTGGTTGTCAATGGAAAGGCTGCAAAGACAAGAGCTGGGGACCACTCCAGGCACTAGCTCTGCTCTAGCAAATGCTGTTTGACAGTGTATCTAAGCAAATCCCGGTGAGTTTAATGGAATTTCAGTGCCTATTGAAGTTAAAGGTGAGCTTAAATGATTAGTGGAACTGGAGAAAATTGTGTCTGTTGCATAATAACTCCTTCACATAGGAATATGAAGTAGCACTTCAGGGTGGTGATGGAAATGCTGCATCCACCTGACAAAGCTTGGCAGAATTTGGATGAACTCCGTACACAAGTTAAAAAAGCAAAAACATGCAAAACACATCCCCAAACTGAAGACTTCTCTGACAACTGCTAAGTTAATCTGAGTTTTTCCATTATTCTCACATGCACCTGTAATTTCAGGATCCCTTTAAGCAACATCGTTGATGGTGCAGTTCTTGGAGAGTTTGTTGCACCAGGCAATGCCCCTGGCACTTTGGCTAGAGAGGAGAAGCCCTGATCAGACAGGGTTTAGTGACAAGCTCAGCAAAGCTCAGAACTCACCCTTCTTGGAGATGCGAAGGAGACACAAGAGCACCAAGCTGAACTCTCTCATGCTGGTTGATGTTCTCCCCTGAGGTACATCAGCAAACCAGAACGGTCTCATTACATCTGAGCTTCTGGTCTTGCAGGAACAAAAGGTTTTTCCAGGGATGGAAGAAGTTGTGGTTTTCCTCTCCCTGGAGGAAGTGAGTTGTTCAGCTGAACCAGCTCTGTGTTCAGATATTAATAGTTCTGTGGTCAGTCATATGAAAATTACACCAGAGGGAATCAGAATATTACCATTTTCCAGCTAGAGGAAGGGGTTTGCAGGCTGGAGCTGCAAACACCCACACCTGGTATGTGATGGGGCAAAGGGGAACTTGTTTTCCAGTGCTACCAACTCACCCTTCTGGAGAAAATCCTTGCAATCTGCATAAAAGGGTGCCAAGCAAGACCCTTTCTCTTGTGGCTTAAGGCAGTTCCTCCTCCTGAACCTAAAGCCTGCAAGCCTTGCTCTCACTTGTTGTTGTAATCCCTAGGTGTTGAAAAAACCCCAAACACACTTATTTTGAAATCATCTGAGCACTTTTGTCAAGGTTCAGTGGTGGGCGAGGCTCTGGTGTGCTCTGGCACCCTGCTCTGCTCAGACCCCCATGTCCCTGACGGGTCGTGAGTTATTCCTTGCTTGTTGTTAACCTGCACTTGAAATAAACTTGAATTCCAGCTTTTGCCCAAAATGCTTGTGCAGATGATTGCTTCTTTCCTTTTGGGTTTAGCTTTAACAAATTTACTGTGCAGTTTGCTAATCTGCAGAGCCTGGGGTTTGTGGAGAGCTGACCCTGCTCCCCTCACATTGCCTCCCACATGGTAATCCCATGATTTGGTTAAGTTTAACCTTGGGGCGTGTATTCCCTCCCTGGGTTTGGCTGGAAGTTTGCTGCCTGTGCTTCAGCCCAGGGAAGGCTGATGTCTGCCTAACTAATCTGGCTGGGAACAGGGACAGCAGCACCCACAGGATTCATGGCCAGGTTGGACAGGGCTTGGGGCAACTTGATCTAGTGGAAGGTGTCCCTGCTCATGGCAGGGGCATTGGGTAGAGAGGAACTTCAAGGTCCTTTCCATTACAAACTATTCCATGATTCCTGCCGTAGGCAGCGGTGGGCTGGCAGCCACTGGAGGGCTCCCAGAGCCAATACATGACACTGCTGAGTCACTGCTGCCACTTTTGCTGTGCCAAGAGCCAGCGCCTTCCCCTAGCAGGGATGTCAGGGCTCCCCTTTGCTCCTCACCCTTTCTCTAGAAACTCTCCACATATGTTCCCTTTTTAACTTGTGCAAAACCTCCTAGAAGAGGGACTTTGAGATTTGACAGTGTGAGGTGTATTGGCTGCTTTCTGAGCCCTTTCTTTGTCCTGGTTCAAGTTAAAGTGTTTGTGAAGGGATGGATTTCTGTTTTCCCCAGACTTTTTGGAGTAGGCTCTGAGAGTACTCAGATGTCATTTATGATTGGTCCAATCTGTTGCTATTCAGACAAGGGTGGTATTATTTCAGATAATGACTTAGAGTGCTGCCCAGTGCCTGTGCATGCCATCCTTGAACCGGAGCATCAGGACCTGTGCCTAATAGTTTGCAAACTGTCCTTAGTAGCTGTAAGACATAATCATGCTGTCAGCTGCAGAGAAACATGAAGCTATGGGTGTTGGAAACAGCAAATAAGAGACCTGTTTCCTTATCCCCTCTGTGATATGTGCTTTTTCTGTGCACCTTCCCCTTCTGCCTCCATATACTGTTTGATTTTATCTATTTGTGATGTAAAGTTTTTGGTGTTGTGACTCTCTTTAAGCATCTCACCACTCATGGTGCAGTGGGACTCAGTGGATTGAAGTAAAAGATTAAAGTGAAATCTGTGCTAAAAACATCTTGTTACAGTGAAGCATAAATGATTCATGTAAGGAATAGCTGCAGCTAACACTTAGTATAAATCTCTTCCTCTCTAATATTTTACTCCAGCATCTCCTAGAAAAATATCTGGTAAATCAATGCAGAAGTACAAACCATTTGAGTTTTGTCTGTGGACTGATTTTCCTTTTTGATCTTGTGATGGCTATTTGAAATGAAGCATTTTAATCTTTAAAATACAGAGTTGATTATGCATAGCTGAAAATATTTACAACCTATTTGAATCAGCCAAAAAATTTTGTAAAGAAAACCATCCATGCTATATGATCCACAGCCTCTGTGACTTTCTTTTCCAGGTCTGTGATTAAATAATGTGTAAGAATTCTGTAAGGAAGCCTAATTTTGGTCCAATACCAAAACCAGGATGCCTCCCATATTCATCAAATACCAGTTTTTGCACCAGTGAATTTAAAGACGATATATCATGATGTCCTAGTTTAGCAGGTGGGACCAGTTGGCACTGTGTGGGGGTGATCAAGGCTGTGTATTCTACCCCCTCTATTC
>JAWWLZ010000094.1:68304416-68319715 GCA_035041345.1 Poliocrania exsul | reverse complement strand
TGTAGGTAAGGTTGAGTCACCTATGCAGTTTAGATAAGGGTAAGTTGAAGTTAAGTGGAGTGTGGGGTTATTCTGAGTTAAACTGGAGAAATGCGCCAAGGAGATTATCATTCTGGATCCGTATACCCAGGTGAAAACTGCTGCTTTGAATGAAGAGTGTGCATGAACTCTTGGCTCATGGCTGAGAGTAGATCCAGGACATTCCAGGCAGCAGAATGTTGCTGAGGATCCTGCAGTTACTGCCAGATGCTGCCACTGGTTGTAGGTGTTCTCAATCACAAGTAGATGAGAACAACAAAGAGCAAAGGGAAGATGGGGATGACTTGGGAATGTGTAATAAAAAATACATCACAATTCCAGATACAGGAAGTTTTCTTATTTCCTTGTTCTGCAGACAAAAGAACATTCATGGGAAGAGAGATGTAACACAAGTGACTACTTATGTGGCATCTTTACCATCACTAACAAAACTTCATCTATCTTTTTTACCCACACAAAAGGCAATTAATATCTGATTGGATAATGAGGTGAATGACCAGTTCAGGAGAGCTGGCAGATGAGGTGACAGCAGTTCTATAGACCAGCAGTGAAGAGGCCTTAGACAGATGCCCCTTGGCTGCTTGCTGAGAGTCCTGTTTGTGTTTTAGTATCTCAGCACAAACAGATCTGTCATAGAATGGTTTGGGTTAGAAAGGACCTTCACTCTCATCTCTTTCCAATCCCCTGCCATGGGCAGGGACACCTTCCACTATCCCAAGTTGTTTCAAGCCTCCTCCAAGCTGGCCTTGGACACTCCCAGGGATGGAGCAGCCACAACTTCTTTGGGCAACATGTACCAGGGTCTCACCACCCTCACAGTAAAGAATTCTTTGCCAGAATCCCATCTATCCCTGCCCTCTAGCAGTGGAAAGCCATTCCTCCTTGTCCTGTCCCTGCATCCCTTGCCCCAAGTCCCTCTCCAGTGCTTCTGGAGCCCCTTTAGGCACTGAAAGAGGCTCTTGGATCCTTCTCTTCTCCAGAGTGAACACCTCCAGCACTTCCAGCTGGTATCCACAGCACAGATGTTCCAGCCCTTGGAGCATCTCCATGGCCTTCCCTCGACTTGCACATTCTTACGGAGTATCACATCCTCCCTCACCAAATCCATATACTACTGTGTGTTTTATAGCTACTTTGTGACTGAGGCACCAGGATTATTTGCTGGAAAATTCCACTTGAAAAAATTCCCTCTTTTCCTTTCCGGTGCACTGTTCAAGGGGCACACTTTTCCTAGAATTATTTCTCTAAATGTATTAATTAACAAATCTGATGATTAAACTCCCACTGACTTCAGCCTTATCCCATTAAATTGATGACCAATCCAAGAATGTTTAATCTAAAGTGAGGGGATTTAAAGTTTGTCAGTTTCCTAAGCCCATACATTCCATCCATTTTCTAATCTGTATATTTTCATGAAAGGCAAAAGGAAAGAAAATACAGATTTCACAGAAAATGTTTCCATTTTAATTCCAGTTTTGCAATCATGTGCACACGTAGTTTTATTTTACTTAAAAAATTAATATTGTTGACATCACTGGGCCTAAAAGTGGAAGCAATTGCTCCAATATTCCAAGCACAACTAAGCTGTGTTTTCCCTCACAGATGCTTCTGTTTGATTGCAGCATTGGTTTTGTTGCTCCCTTTCTAAGCATTTGAATTTTCTGTGAGAAATCCTCCTCATGCCAATGATCTTAAAGGTCTTTTCCAACCTAAATGATGATTCTATGATTCTGTGAATATGGCTCATATTTGGGGCCTACTTTCAAGATGTATCACTCCCTGGGTGCTGTGGCCTGATTCTCTCCAGCTTCAGACTGGATCTTGTTGCTCCATAGCACAGGTTACATGAGCTGCTCTGTCACATGCTTGTCCCTTCAGCCTCCTTTTTTCTGGCTCTTGCTGGCTTCCTTCTTCAGTGATACCTTTGGGTGATGCTCAGAACCACCAGGTTGCAGAGTTACTTGTACTCCCCCTCCCTCTTTAATTCTGTTCCTCTTTCCACCCCCAGATGTGTGTTGCTGTGTCCAGTAAAAGGCAGAGCTTCATGGCTTCTGTGTCCTGTTTTGTGTGCCAAGGGCATCTCTGTCCCTGATGCCAAGGACAGGGTGGCCAACAAGAGCTAAAACCCAGCCTGTGCAGGTCCAGGATGTTGCAAACACAAACAGTCAGGTATAAAAAGGTTCTTGCTGATGGAATGTACAGGAACTCAATGAAGCTGACTTGTTTTATTTTGGTTTGAGGAATCAGCCTCAAGGTGCACCAGGAGAGGTTTAGATTGGATAGTAGATAAAAAAATCTTCACTGAAAGGGTTGTCGAGCCCTGGGCAGTGGTGGAGTCCTCACCCCTGGAGGGATTTAACAGCCAGTGGATGTGGCACTTGGGAACATGGGTTAGTGATGGCCTTGGCTGTGCTGGGGAAACTTGATGCTCTTTTCCAAACTAAACAATTCTGTGATTCTACTCTCTGATTCTACTTTGCATTGTAATACAATATCAAGTCAGGAGGGCTCATCCTCAAGGTAAGTAATTTAACCTTCAAAGCCCCTTTGCAAATGATGCATCTTTAAATATTACCTGTGTAGGAAACATGATGGAGTCAAGGAGTGTCCACGCTACTGGCGGAGCTCTGTCTAGGAATGATCTGGGAGATGCTGCTTGACAAAGGCTGTGACTGTGTCAGGGTGTGTATCCTCAGTAGAGAAGAGTGTGTGTCTGTGTCAACACCAGATCCTTTTTATTTTCCAGCATGGACATAACCTTGGGGGACCTAAGATGATCCTTCTGACTCAGATCTAAGAAATATTGAGGCCTCCAGCTTCTTTTTAAACAATTTCTGTTTCAGTGCATGTGCAACTAATTACTGTGATCTATCTGTACCTTTGACAATAAGCAGAGGGAAGGTCTTAAGTCATTAGGGTGTATTTTCTTTGAGAGTTCTGCTGTTTCCTCACCTCATCCCAAATCTGGAGTAAGCTCAACTGCTGGTAACAGAAAAGGCTTGATCACCTGAAGGCAGTTTTCCATAGCAAGAAAATGAGAAAGATTCAGAAAGGCGTTAATTTGTGCCCAACAATTCACTTGCTATAGTGATGTTTGCAGTGCTTGCATTCTGAGGGAGAGGGAAATAATCAAGCAATAATCTTTTCAATGCACAGCACTACTTCCTCATGGGTAGCATCTTTCTTAGTGGGTGAATTATTCCTTGCTATGGCCAAATTCTGTGCCAATTCCTTCACACTAAATGTCAAGATTCAAAAGATTAGATAACTATCAACAGGAGCATTCATTGTACTGTTTATATTTCATGTGCAACACTGTAAAGCCAAACAAAACCTGCAGCAGTCCTGGAGGATCAGATAAAGGACGCTTCATTGTTGCATGTCCCCAGATTTAAGCATCTAAAGTACTGATGTGCAGTAGTCATACCTCGGGTTTGGTCCTGCTTCTGCATCTGGCTCTTGGGTCTGCTGCTCAGGTAACCTGGGCTGAACATTTCCTCCTCCCAATTCATCATCATGAGGGATTCTGTGTCTTCACTGCGTGACTAAATATTGGACTCTTGAGGCCTTGCCCAGATACTGGTTTGCTGGGGAAAAGGGAAATGAGGCTGTAGCCCTTGTCTTGGTACAGCTGCTGGTTCTGTCAGCGTGCCTGTGCGCTGTGAAGAAGCAGCACTGCTTTGGGAAGGGAGAGGAGTGGGTTCTGCTGACAAAAATCTGCTGGTCCTTGATGAGCAATCCACAATTTTTTTGTCTTAGAATTACAGAATGGTTTGGGTTGGAAAGGACCTTAAATACCATGTAGTTCCAACCCCCCCTGCCATGTCTTGAGTTATTATTGATGCTGTCATTGCCTGCAATAACAAACCCCATACAGGACTATGGGGTGTGTGGCTGCAGCCAGGGTTACTGGGCAGCTGAACCAGAGCAGAAAGTTCTGGGGGACAGCAGACATGCCAGTGTCATATGGTGGAGACTGGGGCAGGTGTTTGACATGAAACTGGGAGTCCTGGGAAGAGCTATGCATGTCAAACATCATCAGTGAGATTGGCCTAGGAGGTGGCAATGAGGCAGTTCATTTGAGGTAGATTTTTTGGATAAAATATGATTCCAAGTGGTTTGGGGTTGCAGGGTTTTTTTACTTTTTTTTTTTCTGTTTGGTTTTTTGTTTGTTTCTTTTTAATTATTTTTTTCAGTCAATTATTTTTAAAATATTATTTATTTATTTAATATATTTTATTTTAAGAATTGTAAACACAGTAATATCTTTTTTGCTATGTTTTGCTGTCACTAGGAGGGAGGTAGTCCAAGAAAATATTGCAAAATTCCTGCCCAAATTAAGCGTTTCTTACTGGTATCACCTGTGTGTGTGAAACAAGAATGGAAAAACAGTGCTCAAAAAAATAAAAAAGTAACATGAATTACATTTATTTGATGTAAAGGAAAAAAAAAAGAACAGTTGCAAAAATAAGATAAATTAGTTCTGTTAGCAAAGACTGTGTTATGAATGATAATGGGAAGATGCATGATGCACATGTTCTGACTGATACACATGTCAAATTACCAAATAGCTCATTTTTTGTGAGGGGTGATAAGAATAATAAATTCCTTGGATAGCATAAAATGTACAATTAATTCTGAATGATTTGAAAAATCTTCCTAATGGCTGAGGCATGGCCTTTATCTTTTGTTGTTTTGCAGTTCTGTGCATATGATTTCTTTAAGGTACTGCCAAAATGTGCCTGTTGCTCAGCAACAGAAGCTGGAATAGCACCAGCCTGAGGATATCTCTGATTTGCACTGGCCATAAAGTGCTTTCTTTTACCTGAGCACAGATTTTGACATAAGAGTGAAAGCAGTCTCTGTAGGTTTGGCTCTCAAGGTCACACATGGACCTGAGTGGGCGAGTGTCAGTTCAAATCCTAAAATATCCTTTTGCATTACAGTTTGATAAATCATAGAAGCTCAGAATGGTTTGTGTTGGGATGGACACCTAAACATTGTTAGTCCAAGCCCTCTGCAATGACCAGGTTTGTCTTCAACCAGACCAGGTTTCTCAGAGCCCTGTCCAGCCTGACCCTGAGTATTTCGAGGGATGGAACATCCACCACATGCCTGAACAAGCTGTACCAGTGCCTCACGACCCTAATTATAAAAAATTTCTTCCTTATATCTGCTCCAAATTGACTCTTTTTTTGTTTAAAACAGTCACCTCTTGTCCTATTGCAACAGTCCCTGGTAAAAGGTTTGTCCCCATCTTGGTTAAGGAGACCTTTAAGTATTGAAAGATCACAATAAGGTCTCCCTGGAGCCTTCTCCAGGGGAACACCCCCAGCTCTCTCAGCCTGGCTCCAGAGCAGAGGGGCTCCAGTCCTCAGGACACTTCTGTGGCTTTCTCTGGACCTGCTCAAAGCTCACTGACCTCATCTAACCCCAATCTGGAGGCCTGTGCAGCATCTTCCCTAGGACTGAGTCACTACCTGGTCTTACAGATCTGCCTACAGCTCTGATGGCCCAGTGCTGTACCTTTGGCTCGTTGTTCCTCCTGTACAGAAATGGGCTGCACTTGCATCTAAGAAGGCATTGATGCAGCAAAATGCCAAAAATGAGAGAGCTGGGGGGCTCGCCTGGAGAAGGGAAGGCTTCAGGGACACCTGAGAGCCCCTGCCAGTGCCTAAAGGGGCTCCAGGAGAGCTGGAGAGGGAATTGGCACAAGGGATGGAGGGACAGGACCTAGGGAATGGCTTCCCAGTGCCAGAGGGCAGGGTTAGATGGGATATTGGGAAAGCATTCTTTTCCGTGAGGGTGGGGAAGCCCTGGCACACATTGCCCAGAGAAGTTGTGGCTGCCTCATCCCAGGAAGTGTCCAAGGCCATCTTAGACAGGGCAATCTGGTCTAGTGGAAGCTGTCCCTGCCCATGGCAGCAGGGTGGAATGAGATGGTCTTTAAGGACCCTTCCAATCCAAACCAGTCTGTGATTCTGTGTTTCTGTGATAAGCACAAAGAGTAGAAGTTAAAAGATTCCTAAATATTCCACATAGACTAATTTTAAATTTTATTTTCCAATATCTTCTGCATTACTCATTTAAAAGGTAACCTGTCTTTGGAAGAGCTTGGTGATAATAAATAGGGGAAAACTTATACAAAACTTGAAAAAGGATGAATATTTGTTTAAATATTAACTTCACACAGTATTATATAGGCATTTATTAAGTAAAACACCAGAAATGGTACATTTTTACAAGTGATCCCTGGAGTGTCAGTCATATAGAAATACTGTCAAACATCTGAAACCCTGAAACTTCAGCAGAAGATACTGACAGAAATTCATCCCAAATATTTTACACTCAGATCTTTGTGATGCTTGAAACAAATAACATGGGGGTACTTTTGGTGGAGATGTCAGCTTCACTGTGAGCTGAAGTATCTTGGTGAGCCAGAAAAGTAACTGAGTTTACTCCCTCTAAGGTGACCAGCACTGTTTTCTTCAGGGTCAGTTTCTCTCCTCCCTCCCTGCAGACTCTGTGAGCCTGTGCAGAGGTGACACATGGCTGGGCACCTGCAGCGCTCTGGTGCTCTGGTCCCCTAACTATCCCCCTCCCATTGTGGGGCAGAGAAGCCGCTTCATGGAATCACTGAATTTTTTATGCTGGAAAAGCCCTCCAAAACCATAAAGTCCAGCCATTGTGCCCAGCACTGCCAAGCCCACCACTAACCCATGTCCCCAAATGCAACATCTATAAGGCTTTTAAATCCCTTCAAGGATGGGGACTCCACCATTGTTTTTCATGGGCAGCCTGTGCAAGGACTGAACAACCTTTTTAGTGAAGAAATTTTCCAAATATGCAGCTTAAGGCATCCTGGCACAGCTTGAGGCTTTTCCCTTCCACCCTCTCCCTTGTTCCTTGGGAGCTCAACCCCCACCTGGCTGCACTCTCCTCTCAGGGAGTTGCAGAGAGTGAGAAGGTTCCCCTGAGCATTAGCAGGAGACTGGGACAGAGCAGCATTTTGCTCTTTGATATTGGTGGTCTGAAGGGGACAGTGTAGGGAGAGAGGTCAAGGAGATCAGCTCAGATTAGTTCGACTTGTGCATAGACTGAACAGAGACATTTTATTGCACAGGAAAGGGTCAGCAATGACTTCTTTGCTGTTCCCTCCTTTGTTAACCCATCACCAAGTTCAAGTATTTAGAAAAATCATGAGATTAACACAAAAATCATGAAGATCATCTCCATCTTGTGCTTGATGGTTGCTGACACACACGTCTCTCCGCAGGGCTTGAGAGGTCCTCCAGGCAGAATATTTCACCACTTATTTTCTACTTGGCACAGGGTACTCTTTATTCCACTTCTCTTCTCCTATGAATCTCTCTAAGACATATCTTATTACTGTCATAAGTGGGTTTTAGTTGTTAATTACGAGTCCCCTCAGATGCTGAAAGATGCTCCTCATTGCTTTGTGTCTGATAGCTGTGCCTTCACTTTCACAAAGAGATTTTTCTTTTCAACTTCTAAGTTATTTCCCCAATGCTTTATTTTTCAAATGTCTTTTCAGACATATGTGCTTTAAAATCATTACAGATTGGTCTTGGGAAAGGTCCTTCCAGTGCAGTCCTATCTAATGGAAATTTTGTTCTAATAGAACAACCAGACGTGCTGGGAAAAGTGTCTCCACTTAGAAGGCGGTGTTTGACTTTGTAGCACAAAAATCACAGTCTGTTGGGGAAACACTTTGTGCTCTTGCCTCAAAGTCTGCCAAATATCTCTCTTCTTGGGTCTTTATGCCTCACAGCAAGACCTCTGATGTTTCCTCGTCTTCAGATAATAAGCTCGGTTGGCTTCTGGGTAGGTGACTTTGGAGAGTGGCAGCTTGTAGATGGCAGAGTTGTTCGTGGTTATTAACAGGAAGGTCAGTGCAGACAAGCAAAAAGACCACGTTCCTGATGGTACCCCAAACTGCAAAGAAAAATAACAAACCACCTGTTTACTATGCATCTTTCTTTTATTTGAATAAAACCCACAGCCAGGCACCTTGGAACAAGGTTTCTCAAGGAAGTCTAGACTTGGTTTTGTATTGAGCCTTTCCCTGGGATGACAAGATCTCTTTATGAGATCTTAACATTGTGCATTAACCTGCAATATCTACCAGCTCTGGTGAGAGGTCTGCCTTCTCTTTATGCATCTACTATAGTCTTGGAGGCACATGAATTAGGAGTGGGTGGAGATGAGACAGAAATGGACACCAGAGGCATTCAACTTTTCCCAGGGCTGTTGTACTGACTGTGTTTTGGCAACTGAGAAAATCAATTAAACCAAATTTACTGTTTCTTTGCACATATGGAGGGCCCTCTTCTCAATTGCTTCAGGCACAAAGTAGAGAAATGTAAATATCTGAAAGGGGAGACCGTAGAGCAGCCTGCCAGTGCCTAAAGGTGCTGCCAGAGAGCTGGAAAGGATGTCGAGTGACAGGACAAGGGGGAATGGCTTTACAATGACAGAGAGCAGGGTTAGATGAGATATTGGGAAGGAATTCTTAGCTGTGTGGGGGTCAGGCCCTGGCACAGGTTGCCCAGAGAAGCTGTGGCTGTCCCATCCCTGGAAGTGTCCAAGGCCAAGTTGGATGGGGTTTGGGGCAACCTGATCTAGTGGAAGGTGTCCAAATTGTCTTGGGACCAAATGGTCTTTAAGGACCTTTCCAACCCAAACCGTCCTGTGATTCTATGATCTCGTAAGTGTTGAGAGCAGAGCTGTGGAAGTTTATTCAAACTCTGAGGATGAAAAGTAATGTGATAATTCTAGGGGACCTGTTCCAGTAGGAATCACACCAATCCCCTGGGCAGATACTAACCCCTCTTCTAGACAGTTTTCACCTTTGGCTGAATTGTTCTCCACATCTTGCTGTTTTGCCTGACAAGCCAGGAAAAATTATAGTGCTGAAATCTGTGGGTGTGGAAACCAGACCTTAGCTGATACACTACTTACCACAGACAACATGCTGGTCACTGCTGCTCCCAGGTAGGCACTGAAGAGTGCTGTGAAATAGAAAGGTGAGTTTAGTTGCTCATAGGGTAGAACAGCAAGGGCAAATATCTCTCACTGTGCCTTGGTTAGCTCAACTAATGATCATGACCCTGCCTTGACAGTACCCTCTTAAAGCTTCTTCCTTACCACTATCCCCTCCAGCCTGGAGCTTATGGAAAGGGCAAAACAAATGCACAAATGAAAAAAAGAACTCCAGTGATTAAAATTGTGCTATGGAATCAGAGGCTTTTGAAAAATGCACTGACATGGAAAGTATGTAGCTTGATGGATGGGGTTAAATAGGAAAATAACCCTTCCACCCTCATCTGCTCTGCCTCTAGGGCAGTTGGGTCAATGAGATATAAAGCTAAATCTTTTTTATATGAGCACTGAATGAGCAATAGTTTCACTCCCAGCTCGCTCTGATGTTGAAATTTCATATGGAATTGCCTTATAAATAATTCTTCAACCATGCTGTGCTACCTAGCTCGTGCCTTTAGTATCCATTTCAATAGAATGTGGAATGTGAACTGTCTACAGCTCTGGACTGATCTTGAACTTCACTTTTCTCAAATTTTAGGTATGTCCTTCTTCAAAGAAGGAATTTGAGCTGGTATCTATGATTGGAAAACCCAGAGTGACTCATCAACAATAAGTGAACGAACACAATTAATGTCTCAAAACGAATCATCTAACTTCAAAGACCTTAGTTAGTCAGTGTCCACTGATCACATCTCTTGTTTTAAACACAACTCTTGGCTGAAAATGAAAGCACAGCTTTTATTGTTGTTAGGGTATGTTTAAAGCTGCAGCACCAACATCCAGGTCCATCATTTGTCAGTCTCATCTATGGCCATCTGCCTGAATAGAGGTGCCCATCTGGCTCCAGCCCACCTCTGCTAGAAATGCATCTTGTCTCACTTCAAAAGGAAGTGTGGCTGAGGTGAAAATCCATCCAGTACTTACCACAGGCAACTGCCAGCAAATGTGTCTGCCAGGTGAGAGCGTAGAACATGCCCCCAATGGCAACGCAGGAGAGGGAGCTGTTGTAGCCCCACAGTCCAGAGTAGATTTGGCTAAATGGTGTTGCTAAGCTCAGCCCTGGAAAATAAGTCAAAGATGCTGTCATTCCTTGGCCAAAGAGGTAAAAGCAGCAGAGAAATGGCACAAATCCAGCTTTTTGAGGGTTCCAGGCACCATATGTGCATGGAGTTCCTATTTGTAGTCATATTGCTATGGTCTAAGGCCAAAGCTACTTCTATCTGGTGAAGTCATGGCAGAATTTCCCTGTGGCTCCTGCGCTGAATTTGGTGATGTGATTTCAACAGTGAATGAGCCTCCATGTGAAGCTTAAGTGCATCCCTGGGGCCCACATGTTCAGACTGATGGCTATGATTTTTATTAATCTGCTCATAAACCCACCAGGATATATCCAGAAATTAAGTATTTCTTGGTAAAAATTCATCTCAGCCTAAAACACATTCCTGAAGATTTCCAGTATCATAAAAAAAAGTAAGAGAATTGAGAAGTCAATCAAAAGAATTCTTAAAAGAGAAGTCTATGCATATTTTGTTTTCAAGCAGTCATTCCTCAGTGGAAGAAACACTGTAACTGCTCTACTTAGTGCGGTTCCTCTTTTATTGTCCATGCTTCTGTATAAATCTGTGGCACAATTAAAATCCTTACCTGCCAGCATCCCCACTGTTGAGCCAATCACTGCATGCAGACAAGTAAGTGGGGAAGAGATAAATAAAGCCATCAGGAAAATTCCCCCAGTCCAGGGATTGTCACAACCATAAACCTGACCCACACCGACTGGAATGGATTGCAAGAGCTGTAAGAATTGAAAAAAAAAAAAAAAACAAACCCAAAACCAAACTAAGACAATTTGTTATTGGCTTTGCAACTTTTTATTTTTTTGGGTTAGGCATTTGTTGGATGCAGCCTGTCTTTCTAAGTGGAGTGTTTGGACACTTCCAGGGAGACAGTAGGGCATTTCCAGAGTGTATTCCCTTCAATGAAAGTGAGTCAAGACTTGTTCCCTAGCCATAAACTCCTATGCCAAGATTTTGCTCTAATGTCAAAGATAAACATTTTGTGAAAGGGTTTAGTCATCATCGTTACACATGCTGTTGACTTGGCCATTTTTACATATCCATATGAACTGTGACAGTGAGCCTAAGGCATGGAAGTGCTCAGGTAGATGATGTCTTTGGGAAGACATCCCCCTCTGACTGGGCAGATCCAAGAGTGGTATGGCCAGTAATGGCTGGGCCAGAATTATGAGACTTTACTCAGGAAAGATTATATCTCTGATCTACTTATATACCTGAAAATCCCTTGGGATTCACCAGGAATGTGAATGGACTTTCTGAGTCAGTGGGACAGAGCCCAGCTTGGTCACAGCTTAGAGACAGTTTTGAGGCACTTTTCCATTGATGTTCCCCATAAAATTATGCACCATGGTAAATGTTCCTCTAGAAATGTCACTTTTGGGTTGATATTTAGTGTCAATTAGCTTCCTTTTCTTAATCACTCCCTGGGAGCCCTTCAAAATAGTCCTCTGAGCCTTGAGGGAAAGCTGTTACTCTACTGTCTATATAGTTTATGGTGTTATACAGGAGAATAAAATGTTTCTTTGGAAGGTTTCCACTTGAAAATAAATTAAAAATATCTGAATGTCTGCCTTGCATCCATTTGTAACCATTCTACCGTAGTGATATCTACTTGCTTGTGTCTGCTTAGAAAGTTGCAATTTTATAAACACTCTATGTGAGAAACTAAAATTACCCTGTGAGTTAACTGGAAGTATCAGAACAACCTAAGCTATGAGGAGATGATCAGTATATGCACAGAAACAGGCAATTGGATTCTAGAGACTCTTAAAAGACTAAAATATATACATTTAGATCCAACTGCAAATGGAAGATACTGAAAAGAGTCTCATATGTCAGCTATCAAAAATGTTCATTCCCAGAGTAAACCTTTACATTTTTGATAATAGCCATCTTATAAATGAAATTTTGTATTGCCAGGCCATCCTGTAGTAACAAAGGAGGTGGACCTGTTGGGGTGAGTCCAGAGAAGGGTGACACAGGTGCTCCAAGGGTGGCAGTCTCTCTGCTCTGGAGCCAGGCTGAGAGAGCTGAGGATGTTCACCTGGAGAGGAGAAGGCTCCAGGGAGACCTGAGAGCCCCTTGTAGTGCCTAAAGGGGCTCCTGGAGAGCTGGAGAGGGACTTGGGACAAGGCATGGAGTGGCAAGAAAAGAGGAAGTGTCTTTCCACTGCCAGATGGCAGGGATAGATTGGATATTGGGAAGAAATTCTTGGCTGTGAGGATGGTGAGACCTTGGCACAGGTAGCCCAGAGAAGCTGTGGCTGCCCCATCCCTGGAAGTATCCAAGGCCAGATTGGACAGGACTTGGAGCAACCTGAGATAGTGGAATGTGTTCCTACCCCTGGCAGGTGGTGGAACGATATGAGCTTTGAGGTCCCTTCTAACCCAAATCATTCTGGAATTTTATAAAGGAAGATAGTACATTTCTGTTGTGTTTTTATTTGTAAGTAAAGAAGAACGTTATCTTTAAGACAACCTACCATTTTGATTTCAACATCTGTCCAGGTGATGTTTGGTGTTGCTGTTGCAGGCTGAATGAGAGTTGTAGGGAAGAAGAGGTTATGTGGTCCTGATGCAGCCAGATAGAGGGTCAAAGCCAAGTTGAAAGGCAAGGTGAGAACAGGCAGGTCCCACTTACAGAAGACTGAGCCTAAAGCACTGCTGAAAATAGGACTGAAAGAAGAATACAATGGTCTCACTAGAAGCTGGTCAACTAGGCAAAAATACAAGAACAAAATTCAACTGTAAACTCAATGGCAGAAAGTTCAGTCTATATTTTTTTACAGCTGTTTAATGCATTAATCTTTCTGATAAAATCAGACATATAACTTATATCATTCCATAAAATTCCTACTCTGTCCAAGGCAGTTATGAATGTACAGATTCTCATCATGTTATACAATATATATGGCGAATTTGGTGAGCATCAGTGAGACAGGATTCCAGTGATGTAGCAGTTACTCTCCAGCTCAGTTTCAGTGTTCACCATTTTTTTGCAGCACTTGAAGTGGACTGAACACAGAACAGCCTCGCCAGGTCTGAGTGAACTGTGAATGTGGCTGTGTGCCCTTGCTCAGGCTTGCGGATCAGAAATAAAAGCTGAGATCAAAGTGACTATAACACTGCATGAACTTCAGGCAGAAAAATTATATGTGTGGTTTTAGCAATCTACAAGAAGACATTTTGGGGTCAAAGACCAGCTTTCAAAATTTTTGCTGTCCAAATACCTAGTGGATTATTGTATCATATATACAAGTAAAGTATTATTAGTTGTTTGTTTTGATTAGTGTCAACCATCATGCCTTGGGACCACTGAACAGCTTCTGTGCCTGGAGAAGTAAATTTTCATGACATTTTTATATGGTGGCTTAAATAGATGAAACACTTGTGGTTGATGACAGTAGGGAATGGCAAAAATAATGTTCCTCTTGAAACAAAAATGAATTGACTCATCACAGCAATATGACTTACATTTAGAGGATTGAATTACACATGATCAGCCATCGATTTTTCTTTTCCCCACTGGGCTTATTTGTGATTATATAGCCATTTTTATTTGTTTCTGGATTACATTTGAGTTTAAAAGTGCCACTAATGGCACAGATTTAGCAGCATATATGTGTTCATCGTGTTTCCTTTCCATTGCCCTCTGTACAGAAACACAACAGCTCAGGCTCAGTGTGGGTTGGAAGAAGAAGCAGAGGAGGCACCTGACTTACCAGGTCATGGACAGCAGTGCTATAGGCAGCAGAAGCCACCAGTGGTAGTCTCCCTTAGCAGAGAAGACAGCCATGAGTGATCCCACCAAGACCCCGTTGTATCCATGCAGGCCAGCTGCTATGGCTGATCTGTGGGAAGAGAACAACTATCTTGAATTCTTCTCATCTGAGGAGGCTTTGCTTGCATCACCCCTTCCCTCCCCACTCAGTTGTGACTCTATGTGGTGACAACCTGCCAAGACTCATCCACTGATGTTCAATTTTGTATATTTAAGTCCTGTATTTCCTCAGCAATTGCCCCTTCTGTAGGTATGTCCCATGTCCCTTGGCAGCAGGTGCAGCTGGTGGGAAGACCTTACTGGTCTAGATACATGACCAGTGAAGGCTAGATCATACAATCATAGCAGATTTGGGTTGGAAGGAACCTTAAAGATCATCTAGATACAACCCCTTGCCAGGGGCAGGGAGTTCTTTGACTAAATTCAGGCTTCTCATCCATGTCATCTTCCCCTAAATTCAGGCTTCTCATCCACATCACCTTTCACTAAATTCAGGTTTCTCATCCACATCACATGTTTCACACATAAGTCAGCACTGAAATGACCACCTGGTTTTGAGGGTGAAAAGGATGGACTTACCTGTCCTGACCCAGAATAAGTGCTGTTAAAGTTGAGATAACTGTTCCCAAACATCCTGTGAGTGTCCACCAAGGGTTCTGCAGCAGGAAGCCAGCAAGGATGATCAGCCCACTGAGGGGATTGTTGACAAACATCACCTGGGATATCCCACGCAACACCCAGTCAATAAACTGGATCATGAGGGGTTTATCTGGAAGAGATCAAATTAAATAATAAAACAAGACCCCATAAAGTACACAGATGGTACTGATTCAGGATGTATTTTTGAAACTCAGGAATTATTTTGGCACTGGGACTTGGCACTATGACTGAAGCAATGAATCAACAAGACTATAAAACCTGACTGGGATTTATTATGGTCTATACAGCAGTATTACAGCTGGAAAACTGAGATGAACAGCGTGGTTGCCAGAACCCTGTGTTATAAAGTACCCTGGACTGGATTCATATGAACCAGCTAATTTATGATGTCTGTGGCTCAGATGGCAAATCATGTGTGTATCCCACTGCTGATTTATTGTGGGGACCAAACACACCTACCTATGTGTAATTTAACTTCACAGTGGCATTAGGCTTGACAGAAACTGCTCAGCTGAAAGGACATGAAGTGTTATAAAGAATGGCAGAGCACAGAATAACCATCTGGGGCTATGTTCTTTGGGACTAAATTCCCTTTGTACATGGCTTGTTGGGAGGTAAATGTCATCTCAGACATCCTCAAGATTTAAGCAGTATGTGAATCTCTGCACAAAGCTGATTTTTTTC
>JAWWLZ010000094.1:68285111-68301292 GCA_035041345.1 Poliocrania exsul | reverse complement strand
GCGTTGGAAGGGACTTTTAAAGGTCATATAAATCCAGCTTTCCAGACAGTCCCAGTCTATCAAGGGATGTGTCTCTCCAGAGAAAGATCATGTTTCATCTTTCCTATCATTTTAGTAGTGCATGTAGTGACAGGACAAGGGGGAATGACTTCCTACTCCCAGAGGGCAGGGTTAGATGGGATATTGGGAAGGAATTCTTGACTGTGATGGTGGTGATGACCTGGCACAGGTTGCTCAGAGAAGCTGTGGCTGTCCCATCCCTGGAAGTGTCCAAGGCCAGGTTGGATGGTGCTTGGAGTAATCTGAGATAGCAGAAGGTATCCCTGCTCGGGGAAAGCTGGAATGAGACTACATGATCTTTAAGGTCTATTTCAACACCTCGACAAAATACAGTTCCATAATTATATATGTACTAAGAGAGAATGAAATCATTGTGGAACAACCTCCTCACCTGCAGGACAGTCTGGCGGGTAATGGGAAGTCCAAGAGAACCTTTAGTTTCTGATGGAGTCTCCATGGAACCGCAAAGGTCCAAATCCAGCCCCACTGGTTTCATGACCTCCCTGAATTACACCCCAGGTGCTGCCTGGAGGCTGCCTCCTGTGCGAAGGTGTTTGACTGTCACCACAGCCCTGAGGCTTGTACCATCTCTTCAGAAACACAGAACATAAAGGACTTGCACTAATTCTACTTAGCTGTCCAATGAATATATAAAGGAGTGGTGAACCACTTGGAAACTGGCACCAGCATAGAATTTTTTAGGCATTTTTAATAATTTTTGTGATTTTACAAAGTGGTACCTGCCATATATGCTCAGATTAACGTTTTGTTAATATGTTACCTGGTTCTAGGGAGTAGGTCACAGCAGGTATTTAACAAAGGAGATAATAGAAAGGTGTATCTCAGAATTATGGAGATGCTCAGAGAATTTTAAGACAGTGATCTCTTAAATATTAATTCAAACAGAAGTGTGCATGCTCTGATGAGGATTGAATGAAGGCCAGTTTGCGGCAGGTCTTTTGAAGACCTGCTATTGAAGTTATGATAACATGTGGTTTTCACTCAAAGTGCCTTTTTTCCCTTAGTGCACAAAGGAAGGAAACTAAAATAATTACAAAAGGAGCATTGTGCTGGAACAGATTGCTTGGCTTCTGCAGGGGGACAGGTTTGGTAATTTTTTTTTGTTTATTCCAGATTTTCATTAGTCTGGGAAAGTGGTTTTTTTTGATGCCAGATTCTTAGCTGAAGTCTAAGTTCTGCCCTTAGACAGGCAGCCTAAAGAACACTGCCTCACCTCACATAAGCTCTGGCGACATATCCCAGCCATGCAGTGAGGGCTGCCAGTGCTGGTGTGTAACTGGTGAGGTACAGGAGCAGCAGCAGGACCCAGGCAGAGCCTGTCTGAATGAAATTTTCATCTCAGTGGTGCAAGTACTGATTTGTGCTCTGCCGTAAGTGTGGAGGAACTACTTGAAACTGTTTTTCCATGGGAAGTGAGAGCTTCCCATGAAACAAAACAGAAGATTAAACAAAAAAAAAAAGGATGTTCCTCTGTTGTGGAGATGAAATCACCACAGGGCCGAGTCCCTAATCTATTGTTTTTATAACCGTCTTTTCAGAGTTAATAAATGTCCTGTAGCAAAGTGCTGATGTTATGCAACTTCATGTCTCCCTAAATCAATTTTTCTTCCACTTGTGTACACTTCCTCCATGTCACACCATACCCACGGCATCTCAGTAATGCCTTGTTAAAGCTGCTGCTCAGCAGGCACCATGCTGGGGCTGCACCCCTGCAACATCAGGCTTGCAAATACTCCTTTATTCATTTGCTGAAGTGGAGACCAGCCCAGCCACACATTTGTTATGTGTTATGCACGGTAAGAGCGGTGTTGTGTTTGCAGCTGGGAGAGGAGCAGCGTAATTTGGCTGATCAACACTCCCAGGTAACAGGCACTTCCAAGGTGGTGCCTGTGTTGCTGGATGTTGGGCTTTTATCTCTGAAAATGCAGCAAAGTCATCTAATACTTTCTCTTATTTCTGGAATTTTCCTCTCTCCCTGCCAAAACTCAAGTTTCTCTGTAAATCAAGAGGATTTAAATTACTGTGTGGTATTTGTTTCTCCAAGGACCTGCTACTGCACAATTGCAGCCATTGTATCTTTCATTCTCTGCATTCTTGCCGTGAAGTCTGCAGGCAGCCAGCTCTGTGTACAGCCTGTTTTCAGAGGAATTCCTGCATCCAAGTACAATAGGAGGAAAGGGCCAGATTCTCAGCAACTCTAGTTCCAGCATAGCCTGTGTAATGTTACCAGGGGTTTAGTAAGTGTTGTGTTATGCATAGGAGCACAAGCGTGCACAAGCACTGTCCCCAAAACAGAGAGATTATAATGCACTTGACCCACCCTCACTGGAAAAAAAAAGGTTCAGATTTTCCCATAGAAGATATATTTCTAAGTATTAGTTCAAAAGAAATCTTATCCTTCAGATTAAAATATTCATTGAGCCCATCTGCAATTCAGTTTTCAGACATCTGTCTCTTGGGGACAGAGAAATACAGAGACACTATCACATTAACTGTGTGTTATTACTATCTGGCCATTTTTCTTTTTGCAGAATAGAAAGACAGTAAAAGATGTTTTAGAGTTTCTTGTTTGTTTGTTTGTTTGTTCTTTAAATTTTCTCCTTTTCCTCAAAGGTTCAGCCAGCTGGGCTAAGCAATACAAATAAATCCTCATCCTGCTAGAAGCTCAATAATTGATATCCTTCTGACATTCCTTAAAATCTGTGCTCCTCCTGAGCCTTAGCTGTTCTCTCTCCTTCAGCAGGACTAATCAAATGCTGTTTGTCAGGTGCTTTGAGGGAGAGGAAAAACCCAGATAAGTCAGTAACAGGGTGTATGTCTACTGCTGCGCATTAAAAGGAATGAACAGAGTGCTCTTACCTCTCTGATGAGCTCAGGGGTAGCTGTTGCTTTGCTGATTAGGACAGAAGGAAAACAGGGAAAAAGAAAATGTCCCACCTGCTTATATAGGCTAGTATGGCTCCTGTCCTGATACTACTAATTAGTTTGTTTCTCCTCCCACTCGGTGAGCTCCAAGCGAGCGTTCAGAGGGTTACCCTTTGAATTCTCCACCTTTCCTCTTACTCTGTCCTAGGTCTCTTGCCAACAGCCTCTCCTAATGTTCTCTTCCCTGCTGCTTTTTTTGTTTTGTATTTTTTTTTTTTGTTAATTCTCCTTTAACTCTGTCCTTTCTCCTCCTCTGCCACTGAGATGGACTGAAGGCTTTAAACTGGACTCTCGGTATACCTGATCTTGACCTCCCCAGCATTATTCTGCTTATCCAATACAACTCATCATCCTTCCCTCTCAAAACTCTGACCTGGAAATGTACCTCAGAGCATTTTGTGTTCAGCCACCTGTCAAATTTTCTTGTCTCTGGATGGTTTTCAGAAGCACTATTCTGTTAACACAGTACAGTGAAAGACCTGATGACCTTCTATTGTTTAATGTTTTTTTATTAATGATTTGAGAAATTCAAGGGGTATCTTCCCTTTCTCACTGGAGGAACCTGGTGTATCAGAAATACGACATATTTAAGAGGTTTATAAGGCTGTGAAAGTGCCGTGAAAGGCAGAGAAGAGGCTGGTGAGTGAAGTCTTGAGAGAGTCAGGTAAAAGCAGAAGGGCAGAGAAGAAGCTACTGAACTTAAGGAACATGCTGGGCTAATTTAAATGGTATAATTCACTTTAGGATTCTTTTACAGTGTTGACTGAGAGAAGAAATCCTGCAAATTCACGTGGATGGTGAAGAGAATGGTTTATTGTTGAACCAGACCCATTTAGCTTTATGAATTTGCTTCCATCAGCCCTGTAGAAACAGCCTCAGCATCCACGTGATCATTTTCAGGGTGCATCTCTTGTGATGGAGGTATTTTTAACAGCAGACTAGACTTTTTTGTCTCCTAAGAGGGGGACATCTGATATGAACTGTCACCTTAGAATTGCTGCATGAGTAAGGCTTTGATCAAATAGGTACCAGTCCTTGTGAGTGAGCCAGACACTGTCATCCTCTGACTTTGCACCCAGTGGTACTTGTTACATGAAATTTTGCAGGGGAAGCTGTACCAATCCAGTGCAGTAAAATGGTTTCCCTTTATTGTTAATTTCTTGGACTGCCTTTGCTTTATCACTGGTAAAATGAATACTTGCTCTCAAAAGAAGGGAAGTGCACTGGGTGATTTGGATGGGAGAGCATCAGGGGGAGTCAGTTTGGATTGAGTTTTAGGCTACACATCTCTCCGGTTTCAGGGATGGTCACGTCTGGCTTCAAGTTATTTAAAACAACTTCTTTTCAGCTCTTTGTCAAACGAGTGCAGCACAGGAGGCAGGCAGGATTCACTGCTGGGATGTTCTGACTCCCATCTGCAGAGCTCTGGGGTGGTTCTTTCCTCCAGGGAATCACAGAATACAAGAATGTTCTGGGTTGGAAGAGACCTTAAAGCCCATCTCATTCCAATCCCCCTGCCACAGGCAGGGACAACTTCCACTAGACCAGGTTGCTCCAAGCCCTGTCTAGCCTGGCCCTGAACACTTCCAGGAATGGGGCAGCCAGAGCTTCTCTGCGCAACCTGTGCCAGGGTCTTGTCCTGTCACTACATACCCTTGTACAAGGGAACCAGATTCAGGACTGCTCTGTCTGATTCTGGTGCTTTAATGAGGTATTTGACAGGTTGGAGTGACACACAAAATACCCATGGGCTGGCAGCTCAGTGATGGATATCTTGGAGCGATGCATTGTTTAGATTATCAGAGCTGGTTAATAAGTAACGGGATCACAGTCTGCTGATTCCTGCGTGGGAATGAGGACCCTGGCAGCAGCCTGCTCTGTGAGCTAAAGGCAGGGCAGTGAGATCTCCACTGTCATGTGATGGTCTCACTGTATCCTAGGTGCAGCCAGTTATTAGAGGGTTTTATTAATGCAGTAACTGTTTAGGGAATCCCTAAATTTCCAGAAATTTACCCTCTGAGACGGTCTAGACAAGATCCCAGGCTGGGTGCTGGAGTCAGGAGCAGGAATGCCTGCCTATGTGCCTTAGGCAGGAAAAGCACTCCTGGTTGCCTGAGGATTGAGATTCCCTATAGGATTGATGTAGAAAGGTGCAAATGATAGAAAAACCTCCCAGGTGTAACTCCATCCATGCCAATTCAGGTGCTCATCATTAAACTTCAGTCTTGGACACTCAGGGATGTAAGTATCTACTGTGATTTGGAGTTTGGGATTCAAGGTGGAAGACTAAACCAGCAGTGGCAATTCTTTGCCAAAAGGATCATGATGTTCCATATGCCTGTTATGTAGCTGTTAGTTATCACCTGCCTGAGAGAGAGCCACCAGCTCTAGGTGACCATGTAATTAATGAATGATATGTAATTAATGAATGGTGTGCAATCAGATCATTCAGGTAACACAGGTGACTAGCGAGTTGCCTCTTGATTTTAGGCACATGTGAAGACCACTTGGTGCTGAGGACAGGGCAGCTGGTGTTGGTGTCTGACAGCTAATTCTGTGTGATTTAGGACATCTGAATGTATGACTTACCTCATTAGTTCTTTGCTGGCGAGGCTGGTTGATGTGTTTCTTCTGCGTGCTGTGCTCTGTGGGAAGGTGGCTCTGAGAACTCCCCTTGGACCAAGCCCAATGCTTGACATGGTCAGAACAGGGGTTGGTCACTGGATCTCAACCAGACATAGCACCTGAAAAATGCCTGAATGATCCCTGACTGGTTTAGCTCGCCAGGCAGGAGCTGTCTGGTTGCATCAGCTGGGTACAGTGCCTAAGCTGGTCATCTGTGCCAGGAAAGACTCTCAGGGCCCTAATCCAGCTTCACACGCTCCGGCTTCACACTTCTCTCAAGGCTCAATGGCTTCAAGAGGTGCATTGAAAACTGCTTGGTAGCAGATTGCCTTTTGCTGCTAGTTTTGGCTGTGCTCCTCGGCTCTGGTTATACTGCAGGGATTAGGTCTGCACAGGGAACTCCATCAGCTCTTGAACTCCAAGTGCTCTAGTAAATCCCTGTATGGAGCTCTGCAGATTGCTAAAACTCAAGACCTGGCCTTTACTAGGCTGGGCTGCGAAAATGGGATATGTGGACAATGCTGGCTCCTTGCCATCCCATTGTGGGAGCTGTTTGCTGGACTTGCTTGGTATGACCCTGTCCTGTACTGTGAAGCTCCAAACTGGACACTATACATCAGATGTGTCTCACTAGCACTGAGGAAAGAGGGAAGGAGCACCTGTCTCAATATGCTGGCAAAGTTGCTTCTGATGCAGCCCTGGAAGCTGTTGGCTTCCTTGATAAAGTGAAAGTTGCTGGACTGTGGTCACCTTGGTGACCCGCAGGACCCCCAGGGCCTTTTCTGCAATGATCATTTCTAGCTGGATGGAATCAATCATGTACTGGTGCATGGAATTTTTCCATCCCAGATTTAGAAGTTTGCACTTCTCTTTGCTTATCTTCATAAGGTCCTTGTCAGCCCATTTTTCCAGCTTGCTGAGGATGCTCTGGATGGCAACACAACCCTCTAGTGTACCCAGCACTACTCCCAGTATTGTACCTTCCCTAATTTTGCTGAGGATGCACTCTGCCCCAACACCCTGCTCATTATTTTAGATGTTAAACTTATTACCCCTGGGTTACAACACTGATGTCTGGCCTCTGCCTGTATTTTATGCCACCATAAGCCTTTGAGCCCAGCCATTCAGCCAGTTTTCAATTCAACTTGCTGTCCACTTACTCAGCTCATACTTCATCAACTTGTCTATGAGGATGTTATGGAAGAGAGTGTCAAAACCAGATGATACTCCAAAATTGCTCTAGTGAGGTAAGGGACCTTTGAAGCCCATCTGGTCTAGTCTTTTGCTGTAAAGCAGCTTGTGACCCAACCTACCACTTCCCTTCCACAATTTTTCCAAATATGTGGTCCCTCTGGTGATGGGTGGAGAGGTGACAGTGATAATGGAGGTATGGAAGGAGTGGGAGATAACCACAGAGGGACAGTGACACTCAGCCCATGTTCTGCATAAGGAGGCAGCTCTTCAGGCCAGGAAAAGACTGACCTGTCCCACAGGCAAGGTACGTGGGGGACCAAGTCTGTCCCCATCAACATCTGTGGCCACATTGTTTTCATCATCTTGTTTTTATGAGTGAATGCAGAGTGGAGAAAGCTGTTTCAGCACAGAGCACCATGGGGTCTGTCAAAACCTTGTGCTTGTTTGCTGAGGCAAATATTTCTGGGTTTCTATAAAGTGGACCAACAACCAAGCCGGAGTGGGCAGATCCTACTTCTGCGTTTTGGCCTGCAGAAATTCCCTAGAGAAAGCTATTCTTTGACATTCCTCTGTGTGACGGTGCGATGCAGTCTAGCAAGTGGCTATGGGGATGGCTGGAGCAGAGCACTGCCTGCTCCGGTGTCCGTCTCCCTCTTGTGGTGTGTCTCCAGCACAGACACATGGAAATCGCAGCAAATATTCAGATCTCCAGTTTCAGAGGGCTCATAAACAGCACTTCCCTGGCCCTGCCACAGCCCAAACTCCCCATGCTCTGGACCTGTGCACTGCTCTGTATTCCTCTGCTGATATGTGCTCCCAAAATTAACAATTCTCCTAATACACATACATCATTTCCCTCCTCTGCCTACTTGCTCTGGAGAGCCATTGTCCTTTCTGTCTGTCCACTTTGGCATTCTTTCATGACTCACGTCCTCAGCCCATGCATCTCCAATAGTGCAGAAGTGATACCCAGAAACCAGCTTATTAAGAGCAACAGCCTCTGTCTCCTGGAATAGGAGTGGGGCAGGAATTTGTAGGGAGGGTTGTAGACGTCTTACGACTAGAGTAGGGAGCTAAAAGCTCTATAGGGTTATAGCAAATAGTGTTAGGAAAGGTTCAGGCTCTCTTCCTGCAGGCTGATGCCCTGAGCATGGGATGCTGAGGTTGCAAACAAAGCATCTATTTCAGCTGCAGATTTTTCAAGGTGTTTGTTCAAAACACTGCTGATAGTGGGAGCGGAGAATTGTTTGGGAAGGAGTCAGTTACCCAAGACCAACACATGATGGTTCAGCATCTAGGTAGTGAGGACCTGCCACCTTTTCAGAGTCAATTAACTCAACTTCCCTGCATCTACTCTTGGCTTAATAAGTTTTCCTGCGCTTTCTACATCCTTTGCCCTGATGGTAGGGTTGTGACTCTCACACAGGCTGTGCCTGCTCTCAAGGAAATAATCCATTCTCACAAACCTATATATTATAGGAGATGAATGTCTTAGGCCTTAACAAATAGCAGAATATTATAATACTTCCAAAAAGAAACTCTTTAAGTCTATAAATCCCAGTGATTACTATTTTCTTGCCAAGTAGTTCTTAACAGAATTGGAAGATGATGTAAATAATATGGGTTGCAGATCTGATCAACAAGGGGAATAGCATCCATTTCTGGATAGCATCCAGAAATTAACCATCAGACAGTGGAAACAACTGAAAATTAATAGTGCAATGGATAGAGGGAGAGTTACACTGGCTGTGGATGATTAGGGTATTTTGAAAGCAGTATTACAGAGCAACATTTTCATGCACATGCACACCCAGGCATAAATCCATTTGCAGTAAAGCTGCACATTTTGCAGTAGACAAGAGAAAAGAAAAGTCATATCTGTAGGATAACTCAATTTCTGGGAAAGGAAAATGGCATAAACATGATTTAATTCGCACAAGTGAGTTAAACTCACGTAACTACAGGAAGAAACCATTGTTGGCTGACAGTTTGTCATCACCTTTGCCTTTTGGGTTTTCCCCACAGCTGGGAAGTCTCTGCTTGATTTCTAGCTGAGTGGTTTTTCAGAGCAGAGATTTGGAGATGATAGAGCAACGGAGCTGTCAGCACTTAGCTGAAATGAGGGAAGCGTGGAGAACCAAGGTCAGGTGCAGGCTAGAGCGTGCAGGGGGAAAAAGGACTCCAGATCATCCTGAGTTACACAGGTCAAGGATGTCTCTGTCTCTCTGTCTTTGCCTTTTGCAATTCAGTGCACAGCATTGTTTAATATGCAGGTGCTGAGACATGCTAAGCAGCCTGAACACCTGTGCATTTTGGATGGGTGTGTAGTTGGATGGTTTTGAATGGACTTCTGCACATACTTAATGCTTCAACCCTGCTGTGCTGTGGGAAGCTGCACGTTTTGGGAGCAGGGATTTGGGTCTGCCTCAACTGCCTAAGCAAAGGGCTGTCCCTGGAGAAGGATGTGAGGATGCAGTTCCGTAAGAGCTTTAGTTATTTAAATTCCTCAAGGTAATTGGGTGTGCTCAGAAGCTGCTAAGTAAGCAGTCAGAGATGCCTAAACTCATTCCCAGGAAAAATGTGGTGGAAAAAAGCTTTGCTTCCCACAGAGCTGTCCCAGGTCTTCTTATCCCACCACTGGGATGTGTGAATTCCAGCTGTGGCAACAGCTGTAGGAGTTTGTAAAAGACCCACTGAGAACTGTAAAATCAACTGCAACCAAGAGCTAGTTTCCTGTTTGAACTCCTTCCATCTTCCAAATTAAAACTGTTGTAAGGGGAGTGAGGAGATAGTGTTCAGCAAATAGATCTCACCTTCAGAGTGGTGATATTTCTGTAATCCTGACAAATGTGATCTACAAAATACTTAAGTCAATCTGCAGTGTTGGTCAATATGTCTGTTTTTGCAGACCGGAGATATCTGTCACGGACAGAACACAGAACAGCTTCCCAACAGCTGGAAATTTTAGGGACTTATCTTATTCAGACAAGTTTTAGAGTGTTGATTTTTCAGCTTGTAGTGAGACCCCGTGTTGCTGGAGTGCCCCTCTGGAGCAGAAAGCTCTTCCTGGTATTTTCTGGTGCCTGCTGGGATGCTGCTGGCTCTATGTGCCAGCCTAGGGGCTGGGGAGAGACGCCTACTCTCCCTGGGTCCAGTGACTCCTATTTGCACTGACATGTAGTTGCAGGTATGGCAAGAAGAGGTGTTGCATTGTAGAAGGGCTGAAAAAAATGACAATATTAATTTTAAGCTTACAGCAATATTGAATGGAATGGGGAGCTAAGGCCCAGGCTCTGCTGCAGAGCAGCTCTGGAAGCTTGGGAGTGGAGGCCAATAAGAAAATCTTCTCAGAAGGCCTTAACCCACCATGCTTTGCCTGGCTTGTGAGTCCCATGCAATGCTGCTACTGTTTCTCCCCATCGCTGTTTGAAAGCATAGCAAGGGGTTTTCCATCCCTGCAGCTTTGTGTATCCTCCCTGGTGTCACCAACTCTTACAGCAGTCTCCCTCTGTCCTGCTGTTTTTTCTGCTCTTGATGTCAGTGGTACATAAGAGGTTGTTTGGCCTCAAAAAAGATGATCAAATGAAGGAAACAAGTTTTAGACTGGATATGAGGAAAAACTTCATTATGGAAAGAATTGTCAAACATGACCAGGCTGCTCAGGGCAGCAGTGGACTCCCAGTCTGTGGAGGGATTTAAAAGCTGTGTGGATGTGGCACTTGGGGATATGGGTGAGTGGTGGCCTTGACAGTGCTGTTGATGATCTTAGAGGCATTTTTCAACTTAAATAACTCTATGATTAAGGAGGAAAACATCATGCTCCAGCAACTGGGATGCTCCAGTGTGGATGGCAGCATGGCTCTGACCTCTGCTACAAATAATGTCCACTGAGAAAGCAAATCCCTCCCATCCACATTCCCTCAGTGCAGCTTTGCTAATAATTCATGAGGATCCTGGAGCCATCAATATCTGAGCCAAAGGACCTGTCAATACTCATTTAAAAGACTTACCCCAGCTTTTTCTGTGTGAGGTCTGTGACTGATCCTGTCACCAGAAGTACCTATGTCTAAGGGGGAAGAGCTCTGAACCTGCTCTCAATGAGAAAAGATGCCTTTTTTTTTTTGTTTTCCTTTTAGAGAGTATGGAACAAATGCAAGAGTAAGAAAAATTGTATTTGCAGCAATAAAGTAAGCATTTTGCTTAGAACCACACAGCATATGTACTGTATTTACATTGGACTACAGTTATAACAGAATTGTCTTCTCTCTTCCCTGGGGAACAAGTCCTTCACATTGCTTAGTCTGCTTCCACTTGCCTCTGTTTTGTAATTTTGGAAGGTAAATTTTCAGGAGGTTGGTTTTATATGTGCTACTGCTAGACCAGTTGTTATTTTGTACTGGAGCATTTATTCAGTTTTCTGTGGAGGTGAGCTTGTTGGAGTGACCACACTAGCAAAAGAAGAGGTTTTTATTTTCCCTTCAGTGGGAAAAAAATATTTTATGTTAGATTTCTAGGAACTGCCTCAAAATAGTTAGTCCCCCTGAAGACTGTACATTTTATTTCTCTTAATGAAATTTTTTATAGAGCTCAATAGGCAGCAGGCTCCTGGGCTATCATTGATAATTTCAGTCAGTGCTTTTATTGTCTACTGCTCCCTTACAGGAGACACTTGATTTGTCTAGCTTGTTTTCAAGAATTATTAGTACTGGCCATAGTTACTCAAATCTTTTGATTAGCTAGAGACTTAGTAAAGCTGTTTATGCCTATTTTTAATGGAAGGCTTCAACTCTAGAAATTGCTTTACTAATTGATTTCAGGATGGATTTGCTTGTGGCTGAGGAATTAATGCCTGCAGTGGCACTGACATAACAAATTATTTACAATAGCCAATATTGTGCTTGGACTCTTATTTTTAAGAAAACAAATAATATTCTAGGCATAACTAACTGCAGTTGACATTTTTCTTCAAAAATATGGTTCTAGCATTATTTTACAGTATTTTTGTTAACTTTGTGTTGCTACTGTTCAAATATTTCTCTGATACTAGACTCTGTATGACCTAAATTAAACTGAGCAGATGACTAGATATAAGAATGAGATGTTTTTGATGAGCGTGATGAGGCCCTGGCATGGATTGCCCAGAGAAGCTGTGGCTGCCCCATTCCTGAAAATGTCCAAGGCCAGGTTGGGCAGGGCTTGGAGCAGCCAGGTCTGGTGGGAACTATCCCTGCCCATGTCCCTTCATCCCTAATCCATTCCACAATTCTACCAGTTATATGAATGTGCTCTGCTAAATGCTATATGCTTCATATTTCATTGACTGCTGTAGAGAGAGGGTGTTTAGACAGTTGTGAATCACCTCATGTTTTGTTCTGCCCTTCTTTGTTTCTCTGCAGCAACAGAAACATGGGGATGTCCCTGATCTTGCAGTTTGTAATGACCATACCAGACTGCTTTGTTGCTGGTATCATGATTCAAAGGGTATCTTGGCAGAGAGGGTAGGAAGCCTAAACTTTTCCAGAGTCTCTGGAGTGGTCTCATCTGTTTAAAAAGCATCAGAACATAAATGAGACTGTATTTTTTTCCCTAGGTTGAATTCAAACTTGGATGCTTGTTCTAGGCGACGTTTAAAGGAGCTGGCAGATGGTGTTCCTACTATATTTTGGTGATAAAGGCACAACTAGTCCTTTGACCAGCACCCACGATCCCCCTTTTAAAAAAGTGAGGTTTGGAGCTGGGATCCCACCTGCTCAAAGACCCTTCTATGGGTCTCCAAATCAGCCCTACATCATGAGATAGAAAGGACAACATCTTATCTGAGTATTTATAATTGCATAGTCTTTCTGGATTTTTAATCCTCATGTCCTTTTGTTCTGTGATTTTAAACTGATCATTTAAAACAACTGTAGAATGAGGAAGCCTTTCTATCAGGCTTCCTTTGCAGAGGTTTTGGAAAAACTTCCCAAGAAAAGTCCTGTTTAGGGCAATTCATGCTCCCCTGTTTTAAGGACTTTGAAGAGGTATAAAGAGTAGTGTCGAGACACTAAAGACACATGTGAAGACCCCAGTCTGACACTCAACAAACATCAAGGGGAATCTTTGACTTAATGGAAAGGATTCTTATGACTTAATGGAAAGGATCAGCTCTCCTGGAAAAGAACAACAGTATCTGCCACCAACAGTAAATATTTACCTCATTCTTTAAGTGGATTTTTCCTATTTCCCACTGAATGTGTGCAGGGATTCAGATCTGCAATCCTGCAATTGGCAGGAAAGAGATCTATTTGTAAGACAGAAAATTCTTCAAGGAAAAGAAGAATGTTTGATCATTGCTAGCTAGTCTCTTTTTTAGTCTGATTAAAGCATATGTATTCATACCTTCATTGCCTTGGCACTTAACAAAGAGCCAGGAGATGGCACCAAAAATGCTATGCAAGATGTAAGAATATTTACCTCTGTGTGTTGCTGTTAAGAGGTACTAAAAGGGTTAGACATTGATGGAACACACAAAAGGAAGAGATCAGTCTGTTTATTCCACTTTCAAATAAACATGTTCTTGATTTGAAGTGCAGCTCTTGACATAGTTCTTACATTATTTATTATTATTAGACACCAATGCCTTCTCAGCATACATATTTTGTTAAATTACACCTCTGAAATTAAATACAGCCTCTTGTCAGCTTTAATGTTCTTCTGCCTATTCTTATAATTATTATTGATAAGAGGTGACTTTAAAGTTAACAGCATGTGGATTGATAAGGCAGCTGTTATTACATTACCTGAGTGCTTTTTGGAAAGCTTAGCTCAAGGGCAAACCATATTTCCTCTGGAGTGTGGAATGCTGAATCCCCAGCCTGCAGATTGCTGGCTAAAATGGTGTTTGTGGCTGTGGTGTGACACTTGGATGACACCTGAAAAGCTGCCTCAAAACTGTGTGGTTGTGGATAGTTGGCATCAGTGAGCGTGGCGGTTCTTGGGGGTACAGAGGGGGGTGGCCCCCGTGCTTATTTTTGAGTCATCAGGAGGTTTCTGCTCCTTTCGTTTTTGCTCCTCTCTCCTGCTCTCCGAGGCCCTTCTCCTCATTCTCAGGTAGTAGATCCGGTTGGCTTCAGGGTAGGTGACTTTGGAGAGGGGAATTCTGTAGATTGCTGGGTTTTCTGAGTTTATCAGCAGGAAGAGGAGCGCAGAGAAGCAGAAAGGCCAGGTGCAGACTGGCAGCCCGAGCTGGGGAGGACAGAACAGACAGAGGTGCATTTTAGTACAACTTTTTGCTTTTCCCCTCTGCTTATGTCTGCCTGTGGCTAAAATCTTGCATTTGAGAAGCTGGGAGAGTCTGTGCTTTTCCCGAGGAAAGGGTGGAATAGGGTGTTTCTTCCTGAACCCCACATACAGGGTCCTCCTGTTTGGATCCAGAGAAGTGTGCCCAGATGTGGGTGGTGGGGGCTACACATGGGTAAAGTTCCTGCTGGTCACTGGAGATCTGGGAGGTTCCTGTGCTACCAAATGTCAATTCAGCTGCTCACACAGAGGTATCTAATTTATCTGAAGTGCTACACAAAGCATCTGACGTTGGAGACCTCAGTCCTATTGGAGGTGCAGCTCTCAATGCTGAGTGGCACCTGACACCAATACTGAAGTAACTGAATCAGGCTCCAGAGCTCTGATGACTGCAACCCCCACCTCACAGGTAGACATTTAAATTCTCTAATAAAGGAGCCAAATTCTTCTTGGCTCTGTAAAATGTCATGTACTGAGAGTTATTCATACATATTCACTCTCCTCAACAACTGTGTGACACTGGCATCACACCCAGACCCCAATCCTTCTCTGCTTCCCCACCTCTTGATCTGACCTATGGCCTGCCAAAAGCAAGATCACAGGGAGAAAAAGTAAATGTCCTTTTTTCCTGATGCATCCCCAAAGAAGGTGTGCTTAAAGCAGCCTGTCTGCAGGGACCTATGTGGTACTGAGTGGGTGCCAGATGAACACATTTAATGCATGAAACTTTTAGTTTTATTCTTTTTTTGTCTTTTAAGTTAGTAAATCAACTTTATTAAAATATGGTTTTGCTTTAATCTGTCAGATCTTAGAGAAGAAACAAAGTCTGGCATTTCTGCCTTCACCTCTTTCTTGATTTGTCCAAATATAATAACTTTGTCGTTAAGATAATGGTCTCCCCCTCATTTTAGTTCTTACACCCAGTTCAAACTTTAATAATATCTATGGGTGTAGTTGGAGAAAGGTGAAGAAGAAAGTGAAAATGTAGACTATTGGAATTGCTAAAAGGTATTGTTCAACTAAGTATTTAATCTCAAACCATATGCTGTTGCTGGACCTCATATACACATGCACAACCCCACTGTGGAAAACATGCTCCTGAGGTCTTTGAAATCTTGGCATCAGCTATAGAGTCTCCAAGGGCACAATTTAACCAACACAGGGCTTGTACAAGGCCTCTCACTGTCTGCAGCATTCTCTTTTTAATGCTGTCAAAGCTGACATGGAAAATTCTGAGGGATTTTCCTTAACATTATATCAGAACAAACCAAAATATGGATTAAAAAAATAAACCCCCCAATTATAAAACAAGGGTCCAAACTTACCACAGAGAGGGCATTAGCAAGAGCTGCTCCAGAGTAGGCACAAAATAATGCTGGGAAAAGAAGACCAAAGAGAGCTCAGGATGAGGAAAATATTGTTCAAGTTCCAAAGAAATTATCACAAAGAGTGATATTGCCCAAATGCACAGTAAAATATCCTCCCAACTACTTGGTGTGAGGATTAATGCTATAATTCAACAATTATTTGAAATGTCCCAGTGCTGTGATCCCTTCTCCCAGGTAACAAGTGATAGGACAAGAGGAAATGGTCTTAAGATGTACCAGAGGGAGGTTTAAATTGGATATTAGGGAAAATTTCTTCACAGAAAGGGCCGTCCAGCCCTGGCACAGCTGCCAGGGTAGTGGTGGAGTTCCCACCCCTGGAGGGATTTAAAAGCTGTGTGGATGTGGCACTTGGGGACATGGCTTAGTGGTGACCTTGGCTGTGCTGGAGGAATGGTTGGACTCCATAATCTTAGAGGTAGGTTCCAATCCAAAACTGTGATAACATTTCATGCTGTCTGTAGAGAGCATGGTGAATGAAGAACATGGTTTTGCCAAGAACAAGTGACAGTGGCATTTCTTTTATCTTTAATTACTTTTTACTTGGCATGATGAGACCCATATGCAGAGGGAATAGCAGAAATTCTCCAGCAGTGTGGGACTGCAGAGGTTCTCTGTCCTGTGGCAGTGGGTTTCTTTGCCCCAGGATGCTAGAGGTGGCAAAACAGCAACAAAGGTCAGGCAACTAAGGAT
>JAWWLZ010000094.1:68266413-68284167 GCA_035041345.1 Poliocrania exsul | reverse complement strand
ACTAAGGATTTAGTCAAGGAAGGAAAAGCTACTGACTAACTTAGAAACTGTGCTCAGGACAGAAAACTACTGAAATGAAGATAATTGGGTGAATGTAAGGAATTCCTTAAATGGGAAATTTCTTAAGCTTTTCCCATAGTGCCTGATTTTGGCTGCTGTTTGAGACAGGATCTTTGGGTAGATGGGATTTTAAACTGATGTTGTGCAACAGCTCTCTTCTTATGACACACTTCCTCTAATAGTGACTATTGTTATGAAAAGGCGAATCTGTTGAGTTGCTAATTTGTTAAAATTGTCTTATTGGAATGGCTTGTGGTCCTTTCACAAATGGTACTTTCACCCTTTCTAGATGTTTCTATGTTGTCAGTGTCTAAGACTGTTCTCTCTGTACTCACACTTGCACATTCAAGCTCAACGCTGGTTTCATCAGAGAAATAGCTCTTGTGTAGTACCTACTTGTGGTAGTTGACTCTAAACCTGTACTGCTCATAGGCTGCCTGGCTGCCTAAATTTTTGGCTTCCCTTTATGTAAAAGATACTTACCACAGGCAAGGGACAGCAAATGTGTCTGCCAGGTCAGGGCGTAGAACATGCCCCCAATCGCGATGCAGGCCAAGGCACAGTTGTAATTGTGTAAGCCAAGATAGATGCTGTCAAAGGGGGATGCAATGCTCAGTGCTGCAAGACAAAAAGCAAGGCTGGAAGGTCAGGTGTGAGAGGTATCTGCAGGAGGGCCTGTCTCTTGCTAAGAATCTTATCAATCTCTTCCCTCTGACATCTAGATGGATTCATCTGTGCTCACACTTGTGTAACATGTGCATGCAGAAAAAGGAAGCTCATAATTTTTGAGCTCTGATAGCATCCCTAGAGTTGGTATTTAGCCTCAAAGATTTCATTCAGCCAAAACTTTCTTTGTATGCACTGAATGTGTTGCAGTTGGTCCCCCAGATGACCAAGTGGAGGATGCAGCCAGAGTGCATGAGAACCTTCTCACTTGGGTGTCCGCTTTGCAGAAAGCTGTGCTTACATGCAATGTTTAAATCTCATATATACTCTGATCTTTGATATCAGAGGCAAACCTGCATGCCTTTTGTTGGAGTAAGCAGAGTTTCCATTTCTTCCTAGTGGTATTTGTGAGACGTGGTGTATTTGCTAGAGGTGGTCACTCCATCAATGCTATGGAAGATCTCCCCTGGAATGGGAGCTGAGGTTCTGCTCCAAATCTGACCTCACAGAAACTTTGCAGGATTTCTCACAGGCTTCAGGAGTACCAGCCAAAAGGAGAGCTCAATGTGTTGTGCATAGGCCACCTTCCTGTCACTCATAAGATTAATTCATGTCCTGTTATGTCCTCATCTGTCTTGTGTTTCATCACCAGGTTTATCCCCACATACTTTCCCCTGATCATTCTATTCTAGGTTAAATGTCAGACCTGTACAAGACCCACCATATGCTCCTAGGCATACAAATTTTGGACAGTTTTGTTTAAAAACATGAATATACAGCAGCTCAAGTCTTGTACAAAGTGCATCAAAACACCAAGAACTTCTTGTTGGAACACTATGCCTTTTTCAAAGTTGTTGTTTCAGACTACACTTATTACATCCTTTGTTTTTGTTACAATTGATCATTTAAGCAGCATTAATGCTGTCTAACTTCAAGGGTCTTGTAACTTAATATTGTTTCTCTGGTTAGTGTTGAGACAGAGCATTTTTAGTAGCATTCATTTAGCTATATTTACAAATCCACAGCAAGACAGAGCAAACTGCATCCTAGAAAAGTCTATTTCTTTTCCTTGGCTAATCAGTTATATATTCCAAATTTAGAGACAGATAGAAAAATAAGATTGTTGTCCCAACTACCTCCATGCCCACACAACTGTAAAGTCTGGACTGAATCTTATAATGGCTTTATAATGTCTTGGGTTAAGATATCTTCATTGTAAAAATGACTGGTGAATATTTCTTACCTGCAAACATCCCCACTGTCGATCCAATTGCAGCATGTAAACAGATCAGTGGGGAGGAGACAAGTAAAGCCACAAGGAAAATGCCTCCAGTCCAGGGGTTTCCACAACCATACACTTGACCAATGCCGACTGGTATGGACTGCAAGAGCTGCAGCAGGTGGTAAAAAAGGGTATGTTATTGTTTCTCTGCACCTTGAATGACACAACAGTTATTTTGTCCAAGCTATTGGGTGAAAAGGAAAGGAAGGAACCCTAGCTCTGAGTTGGACTGTGACTAAATCATAGAATCACAGAATAGTTTGATTTGGAAGGGACCTTAAAGATCACCTCATTCCAACTGTCTTCCACTGACAGGGATCCCTTCTACTAGACTGCATTGCTCCATTGTGGCCCTGGACACTTCAAGAGATGGGGCAGTCACAGCTTCTCTAGGCAATCTGTTCCAGTGCTGCACCACCCTCACAGTCAAGAATTTTTTTCTAATATCTGATATAAACCTACTCTCTTGCAGTTTGAAGCCATTTGTCCTTAACCTGTCACTACATGCTCATGTAAAAAGTCCCTCTCCATCTTTCCTGTTGGCTCCATTCAGGCACTGGAAGCCCACAATTAGGTCACCCCGAAGCTTCTCTTTTCCAGTCTGAACAACCTCAATTCATTCAGCCTTTGCTAGTACAAGAGGTGCTCCATCCTTCTAATTAACTTGGTGTCCCTCCTCTGCACTCACTCCAACAACTCTCTGTCCTTCCTGTGCTAGGACCCCAGGGCTGGAGGCAGCTCTGAAGGTGGGTCTCACCTGAGGGGGCAGAGGGGCAGAATCTCCCCCTCCCCTGCTGCCCACATTGTGGGATAGCCCAGCACACTGGGGATTCTGGGGTGGGCCATGTCCAGCCTCTCACCCACCAGCACCTCCAAGTCCTTCTCCCAGGGCTTCTCCACCTGCTCATCCCCACCCTGGCTTGATCCTGGGGGTTGCCCTGACTCAGGTGCAGCACCTTGCACTTGGCTTTGTTAAACTACATGAGATTCCTTTTGGCCACTTCTCGAGCTTCTGCAAGTCCCTCTGGATGTCCCCATCCTTCAGCTTGGTTCACCTGCAAATTTGCTGAAGGTGTCCTTGATCGCTCTATCTATGTCATTAATGAAGGTATTAAATACCACTGGTCACTACTTGTCACTGATGTCCATAGGGACTCTGAGCTGTTGATCACTGCCCTTTGGATCAGTTATCCTTCTGTTGCTTTGGGAAGGTGACCCTCCCGAGCTAGAGGGGACTGGATATAAATGAGTTCTTGCTGCTTTGGAATTCTGATGTTTCCTCTGAATTTTCATGTTGCCACTGACTGTCTTGCTTGTTTTTTTTAACCCCAACTGGACAGCAGGGGGGGCATATCCAGGTGTGCTTCTGCATTGATAGCATGTGAGACTTGTTTTGGGACAGTTCACCTTTAGGTGGAGTGAAAGGCTTGGGATCTCTGTTCCGTCAGGCTCCACCAGCCTTTCTGCTGGATCAGCCAACACTGTTCCTGGGGATTTTATGGCACTGCTCTTTTTGCACTGAGCTGAGCCACGTATTTCTGTGACTTGCTCCTGGCTGTACATACCATAAAGTCACTCTGACCCATATGAATGTGTTGTCCAGAGATGAATGCCTTCCTGCTCACCTTTTTAGTGAAATATCATAAACTTACTGGTGTGAAGCTTACCAAGGGCACATTGAGTGCAGACCAGGTGATATTGGGCACTGCAGTCACAGGCTTGATAAGGGTTGTGGGGAAGAAGGCGTTGTAGTGTCCTGTGGCTGCCAAATACAGAGTCACCGCAATATTGAAAGGCAGAGTGAGAACAGGAAGATCCCATTTACTGAAGATGGATCCCAAAGCACTGGACAGGACTGGGCTGGGAACAGAAGAGATATGAGTGTAACTTGTTCATAACAATCATAGTGGTGGAACAGCATACCTCTTTGATCATAAGATGGTAATTTTGGCAAATGAAAGCCAATTCCATTCCTTTTAGTAACATGAGGTAGTGAATATTTTAATATGCTAGTCTGCATCAGATAAAGAGTTGCAGAATGCTGTTCATCTTTCAGGAAAAAAACTATGCATGGTCAAGACTCCACACCCTTCTTTCTACTGTGGTAGCTATGCTGAGCTCAGGGAGTCAAGGAAGAAATGCTTCTAAGACAGCATTTAGGCATGGATGAAGAGAGGTAATCTGACTTCCATTCAGGAAAAAAATTTAACAAGAAGGAGAGGAGCAAATTTTGGGAATGCTTCATGAAGAACTGTGGAGAACTTTAGATGGTCTAAAAAAGCTGCTATCTTGAGGAGGCAAGAGGGAGTTGGAAATTACCTAATTTTACTTTTGTTTGTTTGCTTTGGTTTTGTTTAAACAGTATGAAGCATATCAAAAGACAGCTCTGAAAGAGAAATAAAGCAGAAGAGGTGACCAAGGAGGACAGAAAATCTTCCATGAAGGAAGACAGAATTATTTATCATGTTAGGTCTTGGTTTTGGGGAATGAGGAATCGTTAGGACATATGGAGCCCAACAGAGTGTAAGATGAAGCCACTATGTAACAGAGCTGTGAAAGGTGTCATTGCCAGACATCACCCAGACCTTGACTGATATTTGTGTGTTTGTCAAAGACAGTGATGTTAATGTGTGCTGCAGATACCATCCAAAATCATACTCCATTTTCTGAAAACTAGGATTTGTTTTTAAAAAGCTTGATTGAATATATTTAACATGTAAAGTATTTGGGGCAACCCTCAACCTATTAAAGACAGAACACAAAAAATCATGCAAACCTTGAAATGTCATGACCTTTCCCAAAGTTCTTGTCTGTAGAACCTGGGTTATAAACTTTGCCAGATCTCCTCAGGACATTTCCAGACTGCCAGTTTTCCACTTGAATTGTGTGTCCTACATAAAGGACTTTATGGGAGCATATTTGCAAGGTACTATATGATTTTTATGGGGCCCAGAAAGCTTGTGGAAGACAGCAAAGAGCCAAAATCCTTTCCCTAATGGAAATGACCTGTGTTCTACTGCTTCCAGCTGAGCTCCTCTGATACAAGTGAGCTGAATAGCTCTTATGGTCCACTCCAAGTAGCAGTAGACAAAAACTTAATTGCAAAAAATTAATTTAAATACTTGAATTTTTCAAGAAGCTGTATTTGAGTCCTGGAAGGTCATTAAGCTGGTTATAATAAAACAAAACCCCACCCCAGCCAGAGTATTTGGCATTTCAAAAGCAACATCTTGTGTCCTGCTGTGTAGATATTATCAGAGGGAAAAATGCTTTGTTCTCCTTGTATAATCTCAGATGAAGCTTATTCTTTCTTTAGGTTTTTTTTTTTTTTGACAAATTTAGTTCCCAAAGGAGTTTGCAGATTTCTTTGCTTTTAGCTGTAAGGAAAAAAAAAAATCTGTACTTCAGTGAAAATGATGTCCTAATTTTTGTGCTGAAATACAAAGCTTCTGCCACTTATACATCTTGTCAGGAAAAAAGGAAACAATTAAAGAAATACTGACTTCTAAAGCTGAAATTCAAAATATCGGTTAAAACATCACTGAACTGTCTGATTTTAAAATCTTTAAGCTTTACCCTCAAGTCTTGTGAACTCAAAGAATGAAGAAAAGTTTGAACAAAAAGCCTCAAGGAATTCTGGCAGATAAGACAAACTAAACATTCTTGCAGCATGCCTTGGGTTTTGAGAGATTGTTATAAAATGATCTTTGCTGAGAGTGATTAAAGAAATGAAATGTACATATAAAAAATCTGATCTTAAAAGTAGTGAAATCCAATAATGACTTGCATCTTATTGCTTACAGTGATTAAAATGTGACTATTAAATTAATTTCAGTTAAGGCTGTTAAATAGATTCAGCAGTGGTGTTAGGGTCATATTTAAAAATGGGAAATTTCATCCTGGGAAGCTGGCATTTGGAGTTATTTGGAGGAATAAATTTGCTTATGATTGGCTACATGTCTGAGAAGGGAAATATTGGATTCAGGGTTGGTTCAGCACAAGGGTGTGGAAGAACTATTGTGATCCTGGGCATGATGACCTGCACCCTGAATGTGCCCAGCTGCTGAGGGCCATTTTTTGAGAATTGGAGTGGGGCTGCTTTATCTGTGTGCTGTGATCTGTGTCCTACTGTGTCCCTCATGAGCAACGTGCATCAATGAGCACGTCTTTCAAGTGCCACTGGAGTTACTGGTGTAGGGCAGAGGGGGCTTGGATGTGTTTAAGCTGTACATAGCCAGACTCATTCTTTGAGAACTGTACTTCAAAGAAGGGATACTTACCAGGCCATTGATATGACTGCCACAGGAGGGAGAAGCCACCAGTAGTAATCCCCTTTGTCAGAGTAGACGGCCATGAGCAATCCCACCAGGATCCCGTTGTAGCCATGCAGCCCAGCTGTGATGGCTGATCTGTGATGGAAAAAAAAACATCTGCAAGGTAGCAAGACATGCTGAAGATGGCCTGTCACAAAGACCCACTGAAATGCAACTTATAATTGCCCTGCTCCTGGTGAAGGGAGGGATGAAAAAGCAGTGAGATTGCTGGTGCACTGTCTTGCAGTGGTGAGTTTGGGGGATTTTTGGATTGTGGTGGTCTAGGAGGCTCCTTAATGACCTGAAGGACCTGAATGGTTTTGACAATAGCTATCAGAGGGAGACATATCCATCTATTTTCTTAAAGACCGGCAGCTGTGGGGACAGGCTGGCTCTTCATGGAGCACAACTCTATCCTCACCTAAACTGCTTCCAAACCATCTATAGGGAAAGCTGTCCCTAAGAAGTGGTTATGCTCCATCAGTGGGCTCCAGATATCACAACAAATCCATTTTTATTAAGTGAATGAGGACATAAGATACCACCTACCTGTCCAGGCTGAGAGCCAGCGCGGTCAGTGTGGACACAGCTGTTCCAGTACAGCCAGTGAGCATCCACCAGGGACTCTGGATGAAAAGCCCCACTAAAATGATCAGCCCACTGAGAGGGTTGTTGACAAACATCACCTGCGAGGTTCCTCGCAATATCCAGTCCACCAGCTGAACCATTAAGGGCCTATCTGGAGGAGATCAAAGGAGAATACTGTTGATAAGGCATCATTTCAACAAAGTACATTCATCTCTGCAGCTGCTTTCTGACCAAAAAAAAAGAGGTGATGTATCAACAGGAGAAACTGTAAAGCTGATTTATTGCTGTTTCAGTGTATTTTGCATCTGGCACTTCAAAACTAGTAGGGATGGACTGGGCACTGCTATAACGTTCATGGAGGGATTGATAAAAGTGATTTATTTTTGTTGGTGAAAGAATAGTCAAAGAATTACTTGCATGATAGATCACCTTAGATTCTGCTATAAATTTAATGGGGAGGCAGACCCTTTTTGGTATATAATTTAGATGCACAAAGGGACTCTGAAACCAGTTTTTGTGTAAACAGGGAAATACGAAAAGGAAACAATTCTGCTATTTTAGGAAGAAAATCAGCAACTGTATATAGGAGATGGGGTCAAAAGTCCTCAAAAAGTGTTTTGAGAACTAAAGAAGCTAAACTAAGAAAATTAAGGTGGTATTCAGGGCAAAGAGGCATTTCCAAAGGACAAAGCGTTATTGCTTATTAGAGAAAGCTACTGGACCTGGACAGAGCAAACAGACACCAGGTTCAGGTATCTCAGGACATCAGGTGAGTGCAAAGGGAAGGTTGGATGAGAGCAGCCTGCCTGAGGACATCTATGTACAGTACTTCTAATCATCTCCATAGGCAGAGGAGGTACTTGTAGCACACAATAACTTTTTGCTGGTGGTTCTTGTCTTGAACTTTTTTTCTGCCTCTTTTCTGGGAAAACTGTAACCATTTCTGAACTGCTGTGTGCTATTAAACATGGTGTAAGGAGAATAGGTGAGAAAGAGGAGCTGCTTGCATGTACAAGATGATCTGCAATGTGCATAAGCAGCTTTCATCTTCCTAAAGATTTGAAATTAATTCTCTTACCTTAGATTTTTAATTAGATGCAGCATAAAGTGCCAGACTACTTTTTGAATATGGGCAATGACTCATTCCTAGAAACTCCTTACAGGCATGGTTAAGGAAGAGAATTGAGGAGGAGAAGGAGTGAATTCCTTGGAGAAAAATGACCAGGCTTGTCTGAATTAATGTTAACTAATATTTAGTACTGAGCTGTGAAATTTGTATCAGCAATATGCTCAGATTCAGACACAAGTATTAACTGTAAAAGTTCAACTATTAACCAGAGGATACTGTCCAACGCTTTTCAGAATATTGAGTAAGAAAAGCTGTCTACAACATTTGGACTGCTGGAGTAAAGAGGAACAGGAGGAGATGTTCCCCTGTTCCCCTGTTTGGGGATCACACACAGTGCAGCCTGATGAACCTATCTGGAGAATTTTAGCCCAGCTTCTCCACCAATGAGAGCTGCTGCACAGCCTGGCTGTGCACTTATTTCTTTCCCATCACTGGAGTTATTGTGCTAATAAACCTAGCCTTCAGAGAGGACCCACAGTCTTACGCGGCCTCTCAAGACCCCACATTCCTGATAATTCTGGATAACCTGGACCATCTGCTCATGCATTGTCCCTGTCTGTACAGTAAACCTTTGAGATGGCTCTGTTTGTATTTTACAGCATCGTAACACCCACAGTGCTTATTACTCCCTCTGTGGCTGGTAACACAAGAGCTTTTGCCTGCGTGATTTCCATTCTCAGCCCACACGCGGCTGATACAAAGCAGCTACAAATGAGGCTCAATCCCCAGCCCTGATGTGTGATTCTGGGCACTACTATAAGGAATGTGATGCTGATGACATATAACTGATTAAGTGTAAAAGATGTCTTTGGCCTGTGCTGAATTTTGCATCCATGGTGATGGAAAGAGGATGCAGTAAGATTTCCTTCCCGAGAATGAGATAATTAAAAGGCCAGAAATTTGTAATGAGTTTGGAACATGTTGCTTCTGCTCTGCCTCAGGGAGTGAAACTGACTCTCATCTTGTGTGCCAGCACTGAAAGTACTGTTGGTAATAGAGAAGGTCCCAACCCTGGAGCCCCAAACACGTCCTTGTGCTTACTTTTCATCCACTCTCCATATTCTTTCATTTCTCCTGTGAGATAACCAAAAACTTGGTGGATCCAATTTCTGCTTCTCCACAGCAGGTCCTGGGCCCTTGGCATCTGCTTCTCATACATCGGCCTCTCAGTGGAACGTTCAGTCACAATGATCTCGCCGAGCTCCATCTTCATTTGGATGATGGTATAACTGTAAATCACAGAGAAGATGTGTTAGAAAAGCCTTTTGGATTGGGTCCTAACAACCTTCAGGGTTGTGGTGGTAGCATTTTTCAAAGATAGGATGTTTATGGAGAAAGGGTCTTCCTGATCACCTGCTGAGAGTGGTGTGTGCTGCTGCCCAGGGCAATGGTGTCTCCTCTTGGGTATGAGGACCAGGCAGTGACCCACTGCTGTCAGGGACCTGTGGCACAGAGCTGCAGGGGGAGAGAGGGATGTGGCATCAGTGCCCTGCACCATCCCACCATCACTCCAGCTCCTTTTGCAGCCTGTGACAAGCTGCTGGTTTGACGGGGGACATGACATTTGCCAAGTACCTGTATGCTCCCCCTGCTTGGCTGAGTATAGCTGCTGTGACAGCTACTGAGGAGGGAGACTGCTGATGTTTGACCAGCAGAGAGCCGGAGGGAAGCAATGAAAATTGCCAGTACAGTAACAGAGAGCTGGGGACATGAAAATACCAGAGGAGAGACTGAAGTGTGTATCCATTTTGATGTTTTGGGCTGGTGCCTTCATATATAACTGGAAATCTATGACGCTACTCATTCCACATCTGTCTTTGACAGACAATCAAGAGCAACCTGGGGTAGCATCAAAGTATTGCACAGAAATCAGCATCCACATGTGGCTTTAGATAAAGATGAGCACTCTAGCTCAGGGCTGTGGGCTTTTTAGTTGGCAGGAGTAGGGGTTTATTCACCTCCCATTTACAGTTGCAGGGCTTTGTTCATTAAAAAGTCCATTACAACAAAAGCTCTAAAGAGAAAATACACTACACTGCAGAACATTAACAATTCTATGATTCTATTTCATGTTGCCTGCTTTGTTTTGTCCTAAAATACAGCTACACTGCAGGTCACACCTGCAAAAATTGCCTCCTTGCTGCCTCAGAGAGTGTGGCATCAGCTGTGGGTTTTGCTCTAAACATTTTAGAAAGGTGTAACTGGGTCTTCTAGGTGTTGCTCCAAGGCGGACTGTGTTGTGAAGGGCTTGACCCTAGTTCCGTGGAATATGGGCACCATCTTCTGGTGGGAGGCTGGTTTTGAGTAGCTCAGACAGGATGGCGTTAAAGCCTGCAGCAGCAGCAGCAGCAGCAGGAGGGGCTCGAAGGGATACTTGGCTGCAAAGAAGGCTGTTCTGCAGACACGAACACTGACAGGCGGATGGTAAAAATATCTGTGGCTCGGGGTGCCCTCGTAACAAGGTCCTTAAGCATCAAAAGCTGTTTTCCCCTCACCCCCGGCAGCACATCGCGCAGCGTCTGTTCCCCAGTGCTCTGGCTCTCTCTGCCGGCAGCTCATCCCCACGGCAGCGAGAGCCTTCGGGATGACCTCAGCATCAGCCTGAGGAGGGATGTGCCGGCACGACAGGTCGTTATGTGGAACCATATAAAGTAAATCTTAGCGTCACTCCATTTGCTTGATACTGAGGGAGGAGGATTGTTGAAGGAATTGAGCAGTCTAAAGCAAGAAATGTGGTTGTGCAAAGATTAAACGTCTCCAAACCTTGGTCAGAGAATCAGAGAATGGTTTGGATTCAAAGAGACCTGAAAGAATATTACATTTCACCTCCTCTGCCATGGGCAGGGGCACCTTCCACTAGACCAAGTTGTTCCAAGCCCTGTCTAACTTGGTCTTGAACACTTCCAGGGATGGAGCAGCCACAGCTTCTCTGGGCAACCTGTGCCAGGGCCTCCCCATCCCCATAGGGAAGAATTTCTCCCCTAATAACCCATCTAAGTCTGCTCTGTGTCAGTGTGAACTATGAAGTGTCATTCCCTCTCATCCCTACCCACATCAGGGGGACTGGAACGAGACAAACTTTAAGGTCCCTTCCAAGCCACAGCATTCCATGATTCCAGATGATTTGAGCTCAGCAGCACCCATGAGAGTTTAAAGTCACTCCCCTTTTCTCCTGTCACTCAGACCCTTGTTCAAAGTCCCTCTCCAGCTCACTTGGAGCCCCTTTAGGCATTGGAAGGGGCTCTAAAGTCTCCTCAAGTTTTCTCCAGGCTGAACAACCTCAACTTTCCCAGCCTGTCTCCATAGTAGAGGTGCTCCAGCCTTTGGCCATGAGTGGCTCAGTGGGTTGTAAACAGGGACATTCCCAGGTTCTGCCTATCTGCACTCAGTGCAGGAACTATCAAGGAGAGAAAGAAGAGGGATGGAGTGGTTTTATTGTCCCTCTTAGTTTTCTGATATCTATAATCCGATTCTGTCCAGAAGCTGAGTCCAATCCCTTGTTTCAATTTAAGCCAGCCCTAGTGACTGTCAGTTTTGGCTGCTTCCTTGTGGCTAGCAAGGAGAACACTGATGTTGGAAATGCTGAGCAGGAGTTCCCCTTCTCCCATGTTTCCTCTAGGCTGAGGGAACGGTCATATATTGGGAATATGCATCCTTCTGGGGTGTGAAGAGGCCAGGTCCTACTGGAAAGCCATATATTTTTATGTGGTTACATCCCATGAAGTCTGGGCCTGTGTAATATTCATCCTTGCTCTGGGTTTCCTGATAGCCAGTGTAACTCTGGACACCTTCAGATAAAAGTCAGTTCATTTCAGCTCACAACTGCTAATGGAAAGTTCCTGCTGTTCCCATGGACAGCTCAAGATGAGGGCTTTAGTAGGGTAACCAATAATTTTTGGGAGGGACACAGGGTCTGAAGTCAACAGCACAAGAAGAGAAGAGACTCTGGAGCAGTGCCAGGCTGTCATTGAGACTGCTTTACCTACAGAACTTAATAGTCATATTTAGCAACTGTGTTTGGTATTAGAAGTGGTTCTTTGGTCAGCATTGAATGAGTCTGCCTGGGGCAGTGGTGGAATCACCATCCCTAGAAGTGATCAAAAAGCTTGCGAATGTGGCACTTGGGGACATGGGGTAGTGGTGAGTTTGGCAGTGCTGGATTAATTATCAGACTTGATCTTAGAGGGATTTTCCAGACTTAACAGGTCTATAATTCTACGTCATGCGGCCCTTTTTTTTTTTTTTTTTTTTTGCTCATTTTCTTCCAGAATTCTTCTCCAAAGAGCTCCAAGGGTTGAGGTAGGCTCAGAGAGCTGGAGTGGATCTGCATAAAGGAGACTGAAACATCTCTTATGATGGGAAATCTCAGGAGTCCATCAGTAAAGAAAGTTAGTGGTGCCTTTGCTGTGAGCAGTAACCACCGTGAGCAGTAACCACCATGAGCAGTGCAGTACAGCTATAACCAGCAGGGAGGATAAGCAGCAAGTGCTTGTTTCTAAGTCATCATAGCACCTGAAAAGCTTATGGCCACTTTAAACCTCACCAGAAAAAAACTACTTGTGGGTTTTACAAAGCAGAAACATGACTGCAGAGCTCCTAAACCTTGTATTTACAAGACTTCACAGCTCAATTCCCTCTGAAACTGAGATGTGGGACCTGTGAATTTTAAAAATTCTTTTCTTTGCTCACATCATCTAACTATTAGGGGTTAAGGGCAAAGTTGTCATGTTAGACCCCTCTGCAGTCAATTCCTCTCTGTAGAGAAAAACTACATCCCCAGAGAGCGATTCATATCCCATTTTTTTTACATGAGATGTGAAAAAAAAAGGTGTCTGCCTCTTTCCATTGGCTGAAGAGAGAGCTTGGTGGCTGAGCTTTGAGAGGACTATTTTCAGGCAAGAAATATTCCAGCCTAAGAGATTTTGCCAACGTCAACCTTGAAGTTTCTGGAAGTGGGATTTGTAGTCCCAGGCCAGTGCTTTTAAATAACTGAGCCATCTGTAAAAGGCCTGTAATCCACATCAAGAAGGGCATCAAAGTTCTGGGGCTAAGAAAAAAAATTAATGCCTCTTTATGATTCCTGTTTGCTTTCTTCCTATGGATTAGAAGGAACTAAATCTCTGCTTGAAGAGAACACACTCACCCTCCTCAGATGGGAGGGCAACCTGGGACATGGCCAGAGGAGATGGCTGAAGAATTACCAAATTTTGAGAGAAATTTAAAAAAGAGATTTGTGGATGCTGAAAGCCTTTACATGCTGCAGAAGTGAATTGTGGGGCTTTACATCAGATCAGCCTGAGGGACAGCAGCAGCTGGAGTGCTGTGGTGGGTACAGTGATCCCTGCAGGAACATCACCCTGGAAAAACACCGTTTCTTTGCAGCAAGTACCTCAGTCTATCAATAGGCTGGTGCTCAGTAGTACAGGCTCTGTGAATAATAGAGAAATCATTTGAACAATTATCTAATTAGGGCTAATGAGAGCCAGAATCACTTATGGCACACCTAGGGCTGATGAGGAATTCCCTGAGAAAACAGCCTTTTGTCAGCAAACACTGATTCATCAGTGTGGTAATGAGCAGTCCTGCTCGTTAAGGACATTTATCAGACTGCAGGGTAATGCAAGGTGATTAGGGCTCACCTCCAGACCTACCTGTGCCTGCTCATTCCCAAACAGACAACTGCTGTAGCGCATTTTTGAGGCACAGGATGCTGACAGCACAAAGTGTGTTTTTTAAGCCTCACAGAGTAAGCTCTTTGTTTCTCTTTGTGCTGAAAGAGAAAATGCTCCCAGCATAGCACCATCACATAGCCTGGTTGTCTCACGAAAAGGAAAAACACCATTTTTTTGCTCAAAATTGTGAGAGGGTACATGACTAGGGTGGTGGGTGATGAGTTACACTTGAGCTAACTTTTCTACAGGGCTTCTGTTTGTGTTGGGAGCTTAGCCTTGTGCTAAGGTACCTGAAGCCAAGCCTGTGTAATTTATCTTTCCACCTCTGTGTTGAAAGCAGAGTGATCAGAAATGCACTGACTTTAAGGGATGTGGCCACACAAGGGCCTTGGAAAGAAACGTTTGCAAAAGCACATTTCTCTTGTAAGAAGCCATAAAATAATAGAAAAGAAATACTGTGTACAGCTAGAGGGAAAAGCTTTGGGATAGTAACAAAATGCTTGGCTGAGCTGTAATGACTTTACCAAGTGAGGCTCTACCAGGGATCAACCAGCGATGTTGAAAGCAAATGGATAAAATGGCATTTCAGAACAGTTGGTGAGGGTGAATGCAGCAGAGTTTCTGAGAATAGGTATGAAACCCTTAATCACAGACCTTTAAAGTAAATAAAAAACACAAAACCAAATAAATGAACAAAAAACCTACCAAGAAAAAAATGCTCAAGTGACCTAGTTTTCTATCACAGGCATTAAATGAAGCCACGTTCCAGAGCAGTTCTGTCATATCTGTACAAGCATAACTACCACAAAACAGTTAGCAATCAGGATAGTTTAGCTTAGGGGGCTAAATATGACTCTTACATTCTTATTTAGATAATTGGCTTTTACACTGTGGTCTTGGACTCTCTCTATGTCTTCCTTTCCCACTCTCTGTACTATGTAATGCAATACTTTGCCTTGCTCCAAAGAAAAGCTTTACTGCTCCTTCTTTCCCCTCTGTTGTAGCAGTATGTCCCAATCTGCCAATGGAGGCACAGAATTTATTTGATGGATTGTATTGGTGTCTGGGGTAGAAGCTGTGCTGGCACCATTTGTATTTGGATTGTAGGTACATACACAGCTACACACAAACATATACATGAGTAACTGTGAAGAAGGAGGGTTTGACTTCCTTACCCCTCCTGAATGGTGTTTATAGAGAAGGATTTATAGAATCGTAGAATGTTTTGAGTTGAAAGGGTCAGAAAAGGTCATCCTGTTCCACTCACCTGACATGGGCAGGAACACCTTCCACCAGACCAGGTTGCTCAAAACCCTGTCCAACCTCTCCTTGAACACTTCTGGGGATGAGTAATTGACAACTTTTCTGGGTGAACTGTTCCAGTGCTTCACCAACCTCAGAGGGAAATATTTCTTCCTGATATATTACCTAAATCTAGATCTATTCCTCTTGATTCCCTATAACCATTTGAAGGCTTACAGTTACATGGCCTGTCTATGGATGACATAAACTGATTGATGCCATCTCCAGGCAGATCACTGAGGCATGTCAGACACGGTCATTGGGATGGAATGGGTTTCCTTCCAGAAGGGTCTGTCTCATCCTTTTAGTGACACAGAGAGACTAAGATGGGACTTAAGAGAGCAATCCTGGGTATCTACAGTGTCAGTGTCTGTACCTGAGCATCTTGACTTCCTATGGAGAGCTGGTCAATATATGGATCTAGAGCATGATTCATCCCCTCCCATCCTACACAGATGAATCATGTCCCAAATTCTGTTTTATCTTCTGTTTATTATGGGGAAGACAGACAGCTTAGGTGGACACAGCTGCACCACGTACACCTAGGGAGAGAGGTGATGAATCTCAGCTAAGTTACTATCCCAAGGTTATTTGGAAAACTTGTAGCTGGCTAGGGTATCAAACAAGGACATGTCCAGGTTTGAACCAAGTGCCTAATACATGAAGAATTTTCAAAATGTTAACTGGTTTTTTTTTAATAAAAAAAGTAGTCAGTTCAGGTAGATATTTTAAGACACAAAAATCCTTTTTTCCTGCATATGGTTCCAGTTATAAAACCAGAGGGGAAAACAAATAGAGAAAATATGAAATATAAAAACCGTTGCTTCTAAACAGAATGTTTTTCAAAGGTTTCCATGAGGTGTTGGCTGCTCAGCAAAGCAGACTGTAAAACAATTTTACAAGCCACATTTATTCTAAGAGCTCTACTTATTGAAGTACAATTCAAACTCTTGTTCTACCAGCCAAGTTCCATAAATTAAACACTTGTCCAATAACACATACCTCTCCACTTGGATTCTCTGTTTCTTTTTGGCTTTTTGTGTATATGTGTCTCTCTCACTCTTTTTTTTTTCTTTTTTTTTTCCTTTTTTTTTTTTTTATCCTTTGCAAATGGAAACAAAAAGGGTTTGCTTGTTTCAGGAATGGATTTAAGAAGCAGAGCTGTAAAAGCAAAATAAGGTAAGGAAAAAGAAAACAGGTCAACTGACTAAACTGAGACTTTTGTTCCATCATTTTGCATTCTGGTGACACTGATTTAAATCTAGGGCTAGATCCACATGTGAACCTGTGTGATGTCAAACATTTAATTAAGTAGTGCCTCTGGATATTCAGTCAGTTTGGTCTAGAGTCTCATGTCCAGGCTATGTCTGAATCTTGAAGATTCTTTCATAGATCGTAAAGGTTGGAAAAGACCTCCAAGATCACTGAATTCAGACTCTAACTGATCCTCACTTTGTCACCCAGCCCAGAGCACTGAGTGTCACAACCAGTCTTTCCTTGAGCACCTACAGGGCTGGTGACTCCATCACCTCCCTGGGCAGCCCCTTCCAATACTTAATCACCATTTCAGTGAAAAATTGCTATGTCCTCTTATTCTGTAGCTTGTTCCCTGGAAGCAGACCCTGCCTCCTGCTCCCCAGCTCCCCGCTCCTGTCAGGGAGTTGCAGAGTGAGAAGGTCCCCCCTGAGCCTCCTTTTCTCCAGGCTCAGCCCCCCACAGCTCCCTCAGCCGCTCCTGCTGCTCCAGCCCCTTCCCAGCTCCGTTCCCTTCCCTGCACACGCTCCAGCCCCTCAGAGTCTCTCCTGTCTGAGGGGCCCAGAACTGCCCCAGCACTGGAGGTGCCTCAGCAGTGCCAGCACAGGGACAGGCACTGCCCTGGGGCTGACACACCCCATGGCTGGCACAGCCCAGGGGCCACTGGCCTCTTGCCCACCTGGGCACATCTGGACTCATGTTTAGCCACTGCTAAACACTTCACTTTGATGTGACACTGTGTCTTTCATCTTCACATTGACCAAGAGCTGCACATGTTTGTTTTCAGGACCAGTCATTGCTCCATCACATCAGGAGGGAAAAATTACTTCTGCATCCCATAACACTACCTCTACTTATCAGAAATATTTCTAAAGATCCAATCCTGTGGTACAAAGCTTAGATGTCCTAATATGAGCGCCAATCAAATTAATGCCTACTTTAATCCAGACAGTAGCAAAGTGGGAATAACACAGGCAGAAACTGGGCAATATCTCTGCTTTCTTGTTAATTCACAGTGGAAGCTTGGGTAAGTCAGCTACTGAATGTCTCTCATCAGTTCAGAGGAGACCTCTTAAATGAGAATAAATCCTTTTAACTCACTATAGCATATCAGGATCTTACTCTGTAAGGCTTGAGTGTGACAGACATGGGCAGTCAAATGTGAATCAGTTTGGAGCTGCCAGTGAAATTACTGTTCTTTGTTGAAAGCTGCCTTCTGCTGAGCTGAGATACTGTAACTGTTGGGTGCAAAAGGGAGGACAGGGAAAGAAATGTGCCTTTAGGACATTTTAGTGTGGGAGAAGGCAGATTTAATTTTGCTTCTGCTGAGGTGCTTTTAAGCAGTTTGTGTTGCAGTAAGGTCAGAGCAGCTCTTGTGGTCAGTAGGGACATAGTTTCCTCTGAGAGGTGCTGTTTGAGGGTGATGATTCCTTCTCAAACTGCTCAACCATCTGCAAGAGCTCAGAGAGGGCTTTGAGTGAGGGATTT
>JAWWLZ010000094.1:68247315-68266403 GCA_035041345.1 Poliocrania exsul | reverse complement strand
GTGATGCCACAGGGTGTTCTCACTCCCTGGAGTATCAAGGGCAAGGCAGGCCTGGAGCATCTATGACTCCATCACTGATCTGTAGGGGCAGGTGGCTGGTGATTTGCAAGACTTGTGCTCCAAGTCCAAACATATAGCATCAATATACATTGAGAAATCTTGTCTATACTATGCAAAGTTATTTAGTTGCTACACTTGTAAGCTTTTCATCTGGGATTAGATACCCTGACCAAGCCATGGGGAGTTGACAAAAAGACTTCATTTGGGTATGATTTGCACTGTTGTTTTTTCTAACCTTGCTTAGCAAAGCTTGGCCTGGAAATATTTTAACTACAGGAGCGATCATATGGTGGCTGCTGTTCCTGGGCTGACCCAGCTGAATACTGGGCTGTCTTTAACAATGCATGGTAAACACAGACGGTAAAATGCTGGGCGCTGTTCACAATGAATAAAAATGTCAGAGCTTGGCCAATATTTGGTTAAATCTTGAAACAAAACATACAGCATTCTAATATGGTAACTGTAAAGGCATTTCTCCATATAGTTCATATCCCTTGCTCTTTAATAGAAAGTTAATGGGGATTTTGTTTTTCAGATAGCAACAATTTATCATGTGTTTCCCTGGTAACTACAACACTGTGAACCTTCCTTGAAAACTCCGTTGGGATTCCTACAATGTTTGTGAGCATAATGAATGGTAAGTGAAAGGCAAACCCATTGAATCACTTTATTTTAAATTCTGGCAGAGACATAATTTCCCACAGTTCATAAACATTTACAAAAAAAGAAGTTTACATGAAGAAAAACAGTTGTTTTTATCACTCAGATCAAAGAATACATTTATCTGCATGTATGGATGTGTTTTCAACCAGCTTTTGAGAAACTCAGGTGACAATCTTTAAGAAGCTTCACAGACCTAATGTAGAATCTTTGAAGTCTGCAGCTTTGCTCACCTGAAAGCACAGACATCACTTCTGCTTTCTGTTCTGCATGAGTCTGAAGTTTGCACTTCAAAGATTATAGATGACAGGACAAATTTCCTGAGCTGGTAAGAGCACTGGGACTTACTAACTGGAATAAAATGAAAAAGTGGGGTGTGTTGTAGGATACTCAAGGCCAGGTTGGATGGGGCTCTGAGTATCATGGTCTAGTGAAAGGTATCCCTTTGTCCAGGGAGGCTGGAACTAAAAGACCTTTAAGGTCCCTTCCAACTCAAACTGTTCTAGGATTATGTGATTTGGGATTTTGTATCCACACTCATGTAGCAATTCAGCTGTTTGTGTGCCAGGTGATTGGCACTGGAGAAATGGCGGCCTTAAGCCCTTTGGGAAGGCAATGGAGACATTTCCCTCATATTAATGATCTTTTTATCAGACCTAAGATGGAAGAGATAGAGAGCAGTGAGGGCTGGAGAAAACAACTTTGCAGCTGCTGAGACTTGCAGCCCCTGGCACTGCTCCACAGCCTCTGCTTCCATTTCTTGCTCAAGCCCAGAGATTGTGTGATGGAGTCTGTCTGTCATCTCAGGTTGTATTCCTCGATAGTTAATAGAACATCACTTATATAAACAAGAGAAGGGTCATATCCATTAATCTCAGTGAAGCTGCACAGGATTTTTGTTGCTTGCAAGTGGGGACTTGTTTACTGCAGGATGGAGCAAGGTGTTTTTTGCTTATCCTTTTCTAGGTGTGTGCAGAACAATCCCATTCCTTTACAAAGGTCTCTAACAATAAAAAAATTAGAATGGCTATTAATTTTTTAAAATTTAGATCTTTCAAATGTTTAATTTTGCTTTAATATTTTTTTAATTATGAATTGTATATCTGCAGTATCACACATTTAAATGTGTCCTGTGTGCTGTGAGGAGAATGAGGACATTTATGGCTCATGCTGAGGCTCCCTTGAGTTGCTTCAAGTGTTGTCTGAGGTTCAGCCTTCCCCACAGATGGATGCAGAAAGTGTTATCATCCATTTCCAAACATGTTCCTGGTCAAGGACTTCAGCTAACACCAGAACCTGCCTTTTGTTTTCTGGAGACTGAGTTATGGTTTAAAAACAGTCTCAGGGTTAAGATTTGTGATATTCAACATAGTTCAGCCTAGTTTATTGGTTTATTTTCTTTCATGCAGAGGGCATTTTTTACCAGTTTCTTTTGTCAGTGGGTGCCTAGTCCATAGCTAACATTGGGAATGAGGTTAGTACCCATTACACAGGGGATTAATGAGACTAAAATCTATGCCACATATATTTTAGCTGAAATATCAATGTTTGTGAGCAAAGGAAAGCAAGATATAAAAGAAAGATCATTTTGCCAGACCTTCTTCTGTGTGTCGTTTGCAACTGTGAGTGCTGGGAATAACCCAGCCAGGGCCTGGAGATATGTTCAGGTTGAGCTTCCAGTGAAAAATATTTAGACATCCAGGATTAGGTCAATGTTGGACTCAACCAGAGGAAAGGAAAGGAGGGAGTGGGATATGGGGAACAGATTAGAGTCTGTGAAACAGGGAAGTGGAGACAGAGACATGGCCAATTTCTGCGGTTAACAGTTTTGAGGTGGAAAGAGGTGAAAATAAGGTATTAGTGTCTTTGTGTGAGCTGCCCTCAGTTTCACCTGTGCATTGGGTTCACTCCCACAGCTGGATGGGTGAACCAATTTGAGGATCCCTTTTAGGCTGAGAAGAGTGCACTGTCTGAGGCTGAAGGTCAGTTGTAGGTGCAGAAGTGATTTGGAAGAATGTGGAGGCAGGTATTGGTGAATTTAATATTTAAACTTATTTGTTGCAGACTTTTTTAAGTAAAAAAAACACTAGAATTTTAGAATGTGTTCAGACCAGATATGTTCATGATTTGTGTAATTTGAGGGGCTTTTTTAAATGTTGATATTCTTAATTTTTTTTAGCAGTGTGAGCATTTAAGAAGGTAGTGTTCAGGTGGGATTATGAACATTAAATGAATTGCTGCAAAATGATAGTTAGGGTTGAATTTTGTTGACCCCATGGAGAAAAGCTGTGTTGCTCTAATTTGATTTGGTTGTGTATTCTGAATTTTTCTTGCTGTGTATTCCTGGCACGTGCTGGCCCTAGATCAGGGATAACCTCCATGAAACCGGTGACTACAGAGCTACAGTTATTTTCAGATTTGCAAGTCCTGTGATGGAGAATATTGAAATCCTTTTATTCTAATACTTTAAGCTCAAGTCTCTTGATGTACTTTATGCCTTTCTCATTCCCTATATTATTGTTCAAATTATTTTTACAGGATTTGAAAGATGTATTGCAGACCCTTACAGCTGAACTTTGGCACATTGGTGAAGGAAAATACGGAGTTTGCCTCAGCTTGTTTTACTAGCAGTAAATTTTCACATGGAGGAATATGCCTTGGTCTAGCACTAGGTTCTACTGTAATGCTCAAAAAGCAACATTTTGTTTCAATGAAAGCTTGCAGTTATATGTAGGAAACATCTAACTAGTGTGAGCTTATTTAAAAGCCATTCTCTTACACTTGTGTGATCCCAAGTACTCTCCATGGCCAGCATTTGGGCAATATAGGATTTATGAGACCAAAGGATGCTTAATGAGCCTTACAATACAAATTTGCCAGTTGTACTGAGTCCAGTGCAAAGGTTAAGATTAGTTTGGAGGTCATGAAAAGTTGATTTGAGAAGCCAGAGGTTTGGCTGAAGTTTGCCTGCTGCAAAGAGAAGAGCCAAGGGCTGCATCTGCTTGCTTTGAATCCCTTAGTCTGAACGTCATCTGGAGCCAAAGGTGGGGTTAGACTTGGGGTCAAGATGCACCCAGGGGTCCTTGTTATGGAACAAAATACCTGCTCTGGGATTTCCTGTGTTTCTAGGAAGAGCTGAAATGCTATGGTGACACAGTCAGTGGAAGAAACACACTTTAAATTATGTTGCCCTTCACATTAGATCTCTGTGCCACGGTTATGTTTTCCATGGCTGTGGTATAAGCCAAATCCCATGGCTGATCCTCGTGCCCTAGCATGAGTAAATACTTCTTTCTAGGCAGGATTATGGATGATAAAGCAGAAGCTACCTCAGAAGCTACTAGAGAGAATTTAGTCAATGTTTTAGAGCATTTTAGCCAAAGAGCCCACAAAACAAACCATTAAAGAATAATGTATCATTTAGTTTTGTGCTATAAAAGAGGAAAAGGTTAGATCTCTTTCCCTCTCTGAATATAAAAGAATAATTTTAGAGAGAAAGATGCATTTTATCACTATAAAAGCAGTTTCAGGTCACTCCACATCTAGCAGTAACAGCTGTATTTAGCAGAGTATTTTGTCAGAAGAAAATAAAAAAAGATCAAATGCAGAAAGGGAAAATCAAAGAGTTACAGTCTGCATGTTTTAAAGCCTAGTTTAGCTAAATTCAGTGATAATTTTTCAAAGGAGAAAAGTACTGCAATAAAACATTTATTGTGGTTTTGTGCTTGTTTTCATTCCTTTGAGAAAAATGAAACAGTTTTAAGACTCATTCAATACTAATTTTTTCTCTTAGTTTTTCAGTTGAAACATTAAAACAACAATAACAACAAAAAAATCAGTTATTCACACAGTTCTCATTATAGATTTTACTAGAGGAAAAAGCTGTATCTTTCTGGATGGCCTGATCCAATACCATTCAAGAAGGCATCATTTGGTTTAAATGGACATTGACAAGGTCCTTAGTAAGTATGTGAATGATTAAAGAAAACCAGATATTTGGAATTTAAATGAGGGGAGAAAAATAAAAAAAACTCCCATGATTAGAGTGTGAAAAGTCATAAAATACATGTGTGAGGACTAACTCATCTACATGGCTTGTGCTCAGACCCATTTGGTAGAGAATTGTTGAGGCCCGAGGCATAGAAAAAGATGTTTGGGCAGCAGAAGCCAACTTGGAGGCTGTAAAGTGATTTGTTTCTATTTCCTTGTATCAATTTAAACAGTCAAATCAGCTTTACAGCTCTGAAATAAACACAGTTGGGAGTTTATGTGAGTTCAGAATGGCGTAACTGTATGTTTTGGACACGGCAGGGAAAGGAGAAGAAACATTTGCAGCCAATTTGCCAACGTGTTCCTCAACTGACATATCAACATGTTGCTTGAGGTAATTGAAGAGATAAATATTTTAAGTTGTAAAGGCATAAGGAGCTGAGAATCTGGAAAAGGGAATCAGTGGTGAAGTTCAGCAGTCATTTATAGCCAGACACATGGCATGGTGTGAGGGGACTTTGGGCACTGCTGTTCCTGCCTTTTAGTTTGAACTCATGCTAAAGCTTTCTGTTCCTGAGACATGGACCAAGGTCATGACTTGATGCAAGGGACTTTTGACTCATTGGAGAATGGACATGCACAAGGCAAAGGGCAAGTGATCTGTGAATTACATTCAGCCTGCCAAAAATGTTCATGCAACCAGGCAGCTGCCTCTCCCTGATTCCTATCCCAGCGTACAATGAGCTGCAGCTGGATGAACTGCTCCACCTCTGCTCCTGGCTCCTGGCTGCTATTATCTTGGGATGAGACCTGCTCAGAAAATACTTCTATGTGGTTTTCCAGCCAAAGATGGAAGAATGCCTAGTTTTGTAACGGAACTAAAAATTAGGGAGATGGAGGGAATAATGATGTTATCAGACCTACATTAAGTTCATGCTTTCCTGCAGAAATGTGAGTGCCTGAAGACTCTGGTCCCCATAGTGTTGGTTGAATCAGGATCTGTCCAAAGCTCCAGCATTTGTGACTCAAAGATATGAGGTCCCCCACTAAAGTTGGAGGACACATGGATTGCCCTGTACTCCTCTCTGCATCAGGCACTGGAACATGGCCACCTACTGAGCTGAAGCTTTTGGCTTTTCATCAGTTTGAAAAGTAATTGATATGAATCATGGTAATGATTCGTTTATAGATCTTGCCTTTGGCTGTCAACAAAGCTGCTTAGACAGTTGCAATCTTTATATGACTACAGATATCTCATCTGTATCACTGAACTCAAGGGCAGAAAAACCTTCAGGGATTTTTTAGTACAGAGCAACTTTCCCTGCTTCTGAAAGCCTCTTAATAATATTTTAAGCAGCATATACTTTCTCTTATCTCTGGACTTTCTGAACATGGTTCTTCCATTGCCTAAGTGCTCACTGAGCTCTAGAAATAACCCTGTCTTAGCCTTGGAAAGGTGTGTGAAGTGCCTTGTTTCTTATTTTACAGGTGGGGAGCCTGACAGTGGGACAATTTAAGGCTGACATGTTTGCTTGTGATTATGGAAATACCTGTAATCATGCATCTTACCAGTCAGTGCTATTTTCTAATCTGTGTGTATGCAGTCTGACATCTTTTGAAGGCAGGAGGAGGCAGAAAGGCCTCTCAACAGGGAAAATTAAGCCATATATCTCTGAGTAGATGCAAGGACTAATGCCTCAATTTTAACCTACCCACTTAAATATCTCTATGATTCAGCCTTTCCCTCCGTAGTGAAGTGGGAATCGCACTGCTGGGAGCTTGGAATGGAACCTCAGGTAGGGAGGTGAGGATTTAAAGAGCTTTTCAACCCTTTGCCTCTATTATGAAAACCTCTTCACAGCATCCTCGGAGGTGTCTTCTGCCTGACATCACATGGATGGCACAGTGACCATTTGGCATCCCGAAAGGGGTTCTGATACAGGATCCAAAGTGGTTTGGGCTGGAAGGAACCTTAAAGACCATCTGGTCCCACCCCCTGCCATGGGCAGGGACACCTTCCACTAGCTCCAGGCCCCATCCAACCTGGCCTTAGACACTTCCAGTGATGGGTTTGGGCTTGTGGTATGAGCTGCCACAGCTAAACCCTCTGCTGTGGTTGATCCTACCGTGGGTGGGCTGATGAGTGTTGGTCCTTTCCTCTCTGCTCATTCAAACTAGGACCCAGAGCTCCTCTCCATCACTATGGGCTATTTATCTGACAGCATTCTTTGACCATAAGCCCTATCCCTCCTGCACGACTCCTACTGTATATAGAGTATATTTCTGTATCATGGCTAAAGTACCTGATAAATTTATAGAGGCCAGCACAGTATCCCACAAAAGCCCCATTTTAGAAGTTTAAGTGGGTTCAAGTATCCAAGCAGTCTCATGTGAAAAACAGAATTTCAGGCATTTCAGTGTTGCTATTGGTTAAATGGGTTTCAGGTCTTTATTATGCTATTGAAAGACTTGATTCACCACTTGAACTAAATGAAAGCTTACTGTGTGTTCATATAATTGTTTTTCTTTCTACCTATTGCTTGATTGGGGTTGAGTAAGGTTAGCAAAAGCATTAAATTAATTTTCTTGTAAAGTTACGCATTATGAAGTTGGAGGTATGAAAGTTACATTAGACATGGCAAATGTCTTGAGGGTTTGGTTTATAGACTTGTTTATATTTTTACTTTAATGATTATTACTTTTTTCATGTCATTTCCACTTTTGAATCTCCATACTCATTACATTTTTATTATCTCTTTTATAAAATAAATGGCAGCAAACCAGACAATTTTGCTCTTGAAATAAATAGATCCAAATATATCTGCCGATAAATTAAATGTTGTGGCTGCAAGAGGGACTTTTCCAAAGTCACTAAGCTGAAAGTGAAGCCAATTAATAGCTGACCTTTCATTTTTATGGACCACGGCGTGCGGTGCATCCATCTGACTTGGCAGATTTGAAATTATCCAAGCGATAGCTGAACTGCATTGAAAAATACATCAGTAAAATTAGCGCTCATGAAAGGCAACAGATCAACAGCCTGAGAAATCAAATCCTTGTGAGCTACATGCAAACCCCACTGAAGTAGTTTTTAAATCTTTCTCTTGACTTCTGTGGATTCTAGGTGAGAGTCTTTGTCATCGTAGCACACACAGCCTTTTCCGAGGCTAGGAGAAGTTTAGTGAGTAATTATCACTGTGGATCTCAACTGATGTATGTTCCCAAACATGTGAAACCTGTAGGTGGGAATTGCTGTCATAGAGCACAATAAATCTCATTACAAAGCTCAGCAAGATGAAGTGGTGAGATGACAAAATGAGAGAACAAAACAAAGTCATCAAGTGACCTGAGGGTCAAAACCTTTGAGGAAGAAAACTCTGCCTTATCTGGCAGTCAACCATGCCACTGTTAGGGAAATTTCATGCTTGGTGAAGCTATGGATGCTTATTATTGCCTCTATCACAAGATTCACTAGCTAGAAAGACAAATCAAGCGAGGAAAATGTGCTCATGGACAACTCTGTGATTTGGTAGCTGTTGTATCATTATTAAAGGAGGGATTTATATTTTTTTAATTGCCAGAGAAACTCCTGTCAATGTCCAGCTGAAGTGGGTCTGAGCTAGTTAGAGTAGGAAAAGACATAAATTTCTTTCTCAGCTGTAGCATCACACCTTAAATATAAGGATTTGTGGGGATATAGAGTCCACTTCTCCTGGGTATTTATTACATCTGGAGAGGGCTGGGCTGAGACAAGAGAGGCACAAACTACAAGCCCTGTGAGACCTCAACCACAATGAATGTGAGGAGTCAGCTAAGTGGAGCTGGCTGTTCCTTCATCTCTATCCAGTCTCTCCACACTTGGGTGCTTCTCTTTGCTCCCAAAGACCTGTAGTTTTAGCAAAACTAAATATTGAAAATTCTACTGCTTTGAACCATTTGCAAAAATAAGACAGTCAGATGCCTTCTTTACACACAAGGGGAGTTTGGGCCACATAACTTTGTAATTTCATGAATGTCAGTGGTGACTGTGATCATAGGTACCTTTATTCTGTTATTTTTATTTCTGGAGTTTTCTAAATATTTCAGGAGGTTTGAGAAGTCTAACCTGGAGAAGGTGACTTGTCTGGTGTGCTAAAGAGACATCCAAGTCTGAGTTTCTCTTTAAAAGGATGCCTGACAGGTAAGTGTCGTGGTCCTGCTTCTCTTCTCTTGTCTCCTCTCCTTTCTCTCCTGATTTTGGTTCTAGACCAGGCTCCATTTTGAACATGGAGCAACACCATATTTTTTATACTTTGTAAGTATTGTGTTATGTATAAAAGAATGAGTTCTGAACAGAAAATGTAATCAGTGTAATCTTAGAACATGTTCAGCAAATGCCACCTTATCTGAAGTGCTCTTTGAGAACAGGAGCAATCTCTTTAGATAGTATACCAAGAAACACAGAGGCCAGAAGTAGCCTGGCTGCAATAGCACAGAGCTCTGGAGAAATGAAATTACTTTTCTGAGGGGTGGAAAAGAGGTGATAGCTTATTCTTACTGGAAATCTTTCAGAGAACCAAGCAAATATTGTGTCTATTGCAGAATCGTAGTATCATAGAATGATTTGGATTGGAAGCAATGTTAAAGCTCATCTCATTCCACCCCCTGCCATGACAGGGATGCTTTCCACTAGAACAGGTTGCTCCAATCCCCATTCAACCTGGCTTTGAATAATTTCAGGGATGGGGCATAAGAAATACGAGTTTTACTTGGATATCTGCAGTACAAGTGCAATTACTGTTCATAATATTGCAGGTGAAGGTTTTAGAAAAAATGTGTTATGAGGAGAGGCTGAAGGAGCTGGAGATTCTTAATCTGAAGAAAAAGAGGCTTTGAGGGGACTTCATCTACAACTACCTGACAGGAGGTTGTAGTGAGCTGGGGGTCAGTTTCTTCTGCCATGTCTTAAGTGAAATGATAAGAGGAAATGGCCTTAAGATGTGCCAGGGAAGGTTCTGATTAGATATTAGAAAAAAATTTCCTCACTGCAAGAGTGGTCAGGCACTAGAATAAGTTACCCAGGGTGTAGTGGAATCACTGTCTCTGAAATGTTCAAGAGATATCTGGATTTTAGCAGATTTTGGTGGTGCTGGGTTGATGGTGGCATTAGATGATTTTGAAGATCTCTTTTGAGCTTGATGATTCTTTGACTCTGTGATAAAATTAAACAGTGCTTTTCAGTTGTATGTGGCCTCTGTTCTCTGAAAAGATTTTTTTGGTGTATATAGATTCTTTTTTAGAAGCCTTTATTCTTATTATTTTGGTGTTCTGAAACATATCTCTATGTATTTTTCCTTTGAGTCTAAAGCTAAAAAGCACACTATAAATACACAACTAGTCCTGGATCATCAATTCCTCCTCCTGGTTACCACTAGGCAACATATTTTGTAATCCCATAGGCAGACTAATCCTTGTACATCTGAGAACCTCAGATTTCTCCCTGGGCATTTCCATGGAAAGGCTGTTCTAGAACTTTGTAAAATTCTATGTTAATCAGTTCCTTCTGACTTTCTCTTGTTCTACTGTCTTCTCCAGGCTCACTGGGAAAATGAGGAGGTGGTGGTAGTGAGACTAACTGCTTTATTAGAAATAAGTGAACTGAATCATATTAGCCCAGAGATGTGAACACTAAAAATGTAGCATTTGGTCATGATCAGGCTTCTGGTGTGTTACCTGCTCAGATGACCAGGCTTACCTTGTATTGTGCTCGTGTTTTCCCACGTTTGTCTGTATCAGTCTTTTCTTTTGTTCCATGTTTCAATTCAAAACTACCTTGGAGCAAGGCCATCCTTTTGAATTGAATGTGCACAATATGCAGTCCAATGGGATTTATGATTAATGCTTCCATAAGGAGCATCATATGAATAATAAGAATAATGTGAATAACACTAGACAATATAAGCTTTCCATAGAACGTCTAACATAAATAGAATACTACAAGCAAGAGAGAAGTTCAAATTAACTTAAAATGACTTTTTTTTTCATCACTGGAATTTGCAAATGGATGGGGAACTGTATTTGAGTAAATGAACATATTCCCTTATAAATTTCCTCAATAGGATTTTTTAGGAAAGAACTACTGAACTGTGTGTCCCTGCTACTCCATAACAAACTCCCCAACAATGCATGTTGAGCAGGGTGCCAGTAACAACGTGGTCATTTTGAATTTTCTTGTTGTAATTTTGCCTGGGTCAGAAGGGAAGGCTTCAAGATCTGGTGCCTTATGTAGAGCACAACTCATTTCATTACGTTTAAGCAATGAGCACAGTGTTTCTTTTTAACAGTCACATTGCTGTTGCAGAGGGAGAAGAGAGATTGTGATCCAAAACCCCCTTAAATGGGATTTGAAGTGATGAATAGCTGTGGTTATTGTAAGTGAGAATTTTTTGGTGCCATTGGCTTTGTTGCCAGTCCTGATGATTAGTGTTCTACCAGGTAGTATTATTTGGAAGGTGGTAGAAATTTCTGTGTTGACCATGAAGCTGGATGCACTGTAATATAATACATGAATGCAGAACCAAGAGATCATCTTTTCAGAAGTAACTGGAATCATGCATTCACAAAGAGACTTTGATCCAAGTTCAAACCATATAAAAATAGGAAGAGAGCTTAGTTACAGAAGTGTATAATGCCATTCTTTTTTTTCTGGGCTTTCTGTTTATTTTAGAGCCATGGAATCACAGAATGGTTTCAGTTGGGAGGGACTTTAAAGATCATCTTGTTCCAATTGCAGGGACACCTTCCACTAGACAGGGTTACTGCAAGTTCTGTCCAGCCTGGCCTTGGACACTTCCTGAGATGGGGCAGCCACAGCTTCTGTGGGTAACCTGTGCCAGGACCTCAACACTCTTACAGGGAAGAATTTTTCTTAATCTCTGATGTAAATATCTCCTCTTCCAATCTGGAACTATTCTCCCTTGCCATAGAACCACAGAATGGTTTTGGTTGGAAGGGATTTTAAAGATCACCTAGTTCCACCCCCTCTGCTCTTCCACTAGACCAGGTTACTCAGAACTCCATCCAGCCTGGCCATGAACACCTCCAGGGAATGTCTACAAACTCTTTGTCCTGTCATTCTAGGGCCTCGTCCCAGGTACTTCTCCAGCTCTCCTGGAGAGCTCTCTTCTCCAGGTGAACACCCTCAGCTCTCCCAGCCTGTCTCCAGAGCAGAGGGGCTCCAGCTCTTGGAGCATCTTTGTGGCCTCCTCTGGACTCACTCCAACAGCTCCATTTCCTTTTGTATGTTTTTTTTTTTGTATAAGTAAAGAGCAATGGGAGTAGGTGAGTCCCTGTCAAAAGGGTTGTGCACCCTGTGCTGTAACCATCAAGGGCTGGGGTTGGAGTGGGGAGGCTAGGAGAATGCCAAGCGTATTCCAGATTTTCTTTTCCCTCAGCTTGCTCATTGGATATTCAGTAAAATATTCCCAGGTAATTTTTGCTTGTTCATTTTGAACTGCCTTCCTTGCTAGGCTGCAGAGAGTAATAAATACATGCTTCCTGTAGGTGCCACTTTATATATCGAATTAGTAAAGCTTGTTAAGTCTCTCATTATTTTGTTGCACAATAGAGAGTACAGGTGCTTTTCTGCATAAAATGTTCACATGACACAGCAGGAGTAGCACTTTAAGCCTAAATGGCATGCACTTTGTTATCTAATTTTTGCACATTAATCCTCTCAAGATGTCTGTTAACATAAACCTCGCTAATTAATGTTCCTTTAGCATCTGCAAATGTATGATTCAGTTTTTTTAGAGGAAATTGGAAGACCACAGAGTATTGTATTATGAATCATAATATCAATGACATTTAAAGACATGTAAAGTATCTTAGCTGGTACGTGATACAGAACTATACCACCCTCTAACCTCATCAACAAAAAGCCCCTTACCTCTGCTACATCCATTTCTGTTTATGTTCTTAGACAATTACAGGTGTAGCAAGACTTTGGCTAATGTCTTTATTTCAGTGTGTTTTCCTAAGGAATAAAAAAGGGATTCTCACCTAAAATAAATTCCTAAAAAGATCTGGAGTTCCAAATAAGAGGCTCAAGATTCCTTTTTTAGTCAATGGAGATACACAGGCAGCTGAAGAAGCACAGAGAATTCACATCTAACCTTTATGCGAATAACCACATTGAAACAAGCTCAAGTTCAAAACTATTTATACCAAAAAATGAGTACTCAAGGGACTTTAGGCATTCCTTTGCCCTTCTTATTTTGAATGGGAAATAGCAGACAGCCTATTGTCTCTTTTTTGGTGTTTCTGAGACCAATGAATGTGTCAAACATGCACTGTGGTCCTGAAATTCAAGCCCTTATTTCCATTCCAAAGGTATCTGGAATTCTATAGTAAAAGGAAAAATTTCTGGATATTTGTGTTACAAGGAAACTTCTAGTCTTGAATTGATTTATTACTTGCAATAACACTGTTCATGAAAAGATATGAACCTAATTAGCAGGCATCAAAGCTCCCCTGATTGAAAATGTCACAACAGAAATGGGAAACACTGTAGGAGAAGTATGAAGAGATACTCAAATATCACCACCATTCATTTCTGCACAAAATCTTAAAAATTATCTGTGGATGTGGTGGACAAGAACTTGGTAGAGACCATGGACAGAAAAGGATGCACATTATCATAATTTTTGCTCCAAACTCTTGGGGTTAAGTCTCCCACAGATCATCTTAACCACAGACATACAGCTTAAATCCTCCTGTTAGCCATATTATCTTAAACATCATGGGTTATTTATTGCCAGTAATGTTTTTAACAGGAGGACTGAGTAGCTGTTGAAGAAAACTACCAGGAAAAGCAGTGGATCCCTCTTCTCTTGAAGTCTTCATCTCAAAACTGGAAGTCAACGTTGTTGCACTCAACACAGCAGCTACAGGATGAAATTTACAGTCAGTATTACGTGGGCTGAATGCTGAAATGTCCCGTCTGGCCTGAGCATTTATGAATTTCAGTGTTTCTAAAGTACCTACAGATCCTTGAATAAAAGACAAAATTGGAAGTACAGCATATTTTATGGGAGAGCTCCATCTGCCTTACGTGGAGGTAAAGAAAACCTCACACACAGCGAGCTCAGGTACAGGAACATTTTATTAAACTTATTACAACTTTCAGCCAAGTGGGTGCCTAGACATAAATAAGCAAGGGCAGGCCAGCTTTACTAAAATACTTATTTTTCTCACTCTGACAGGCATGCAAGGGCCCACAACTGCCTGTGTCTCCAGGACAATTTTAACAGCAAGACCTTTCTACTCAGGGGACTGCTCTCACTTTTTCATTTAAAAGAGGAGAAAAGAAACCCAATCCTAAACATATGATGATTTTATTATGTGAAACCCAATAGGAAATGAAGTAAGAATATCAGGCTGCTTTCAGTTGGGTAGTTTCCTAGCAAGGGATTTTGTTTTAAGTTGGAAGAGGGGCAGCTGTGTTGAAGGCTCACTTCCCTCCGCCTAAACATCAGGACCTCTTTAATTGCTGGAGGTCGCTGGGTGAGCTGAGTGGTGCAAAAGGTAGAGCAGGCTTGATGGGATCTTCTGAGCTTTAATCCAGGCTCTGCTGGTTTGTAGAGGAAGATTCAGTGACAGCAGTAGAGGAAAAAGAGCCCTCTAAATGACTGCAGCATCTCCTGGTTGTGTCTGTTGGTGTGCACACAGGGACACCTGTGTGTGCCTGTGTGTGTGTGTGTGTGTGTGTGTGTGTGTGTGAGCACTATAAGCAAGCCAGCCAAATTCCATCTTCATGGACAGTTCAATGGAAAGTTAGCTTGAAAATGCAGTATATCATATTTCATGAATTTAATAGGGTTTTCATGATTTTACAAAGTGCTTCAACCAGACACTCATGGCTGGAGGCTGCACAGCAGGAGACCTAAAACACTGCATCTGTGTTTTTCAACTCTTGCCAGAATCCATTGAATTTGATCCGGAATGACTATGCATCTTTGGAATGTACATTCACTTTTCTCTTGCCTTATCCAAATAAAAAAGGGAGATGGGGGGGGAGTGAGGGAGAAAAGAGTCCTATGAGAATTCCATATGGAAACACTAAACTAGCATTATAAAGGATTTCCTATAAACAAAATTACGGTCACAAATTTTGGACTCGGACCACATTTGAAACAAAGGGCCCTTTGTCTCCCTCTTTTTAATATATTATTTTATCTATGTTAACACACACATTTTTATTTTTTTATGGATATAGATAAACAGATGTACACGTATACACTCATGCTAAAATGAATGTATATATTAGTTTGAGGTCCATTTTCAATCTCTCTTAATTTTTTTTTTTTGATTGCTGAACTCCTAACAAGAGCAAACTTTAATCGTACTGTGCACTAAATCCCTTGAAAATAAATATCCAGGGCAACTTCAAAAGCCCTTAATTAGAAGCACATGTGTGGTGTTACAAATTTCTGGCTGAGGCGGCTGAGTTGTAATTTAACGTTATGATCTGCCATAAATATTATCCATAATGAGCAGACTTCATGTTACACTTCTCAACGTCAGATAACTGCAATATTTTGTGTCTGCTTTTGTTCAATCTCTGAACCCTAAGTGAAGTTTAAAATTAGAAAGAGAGGAAGAAAGAAAGAACCAGTTTTCCCACCGGGGAACTGAATATTTCTGTCCTCCTAGCTGCAAAGAGGGCTATTGATTTTATTCTGTTTTCTTTGTTACAGTTTAAAAATGTGGTAAACAGATAATAACTTGGAGATGATAGGGGAAGGGGAATAATAAGTATTGGAGGGTGATGGGTTGTTTTGCACAACTTTCTCAAAGCAGATTCCTGGAATATGGGCTATGTTTCCTGCTCCCCTCCAAAAACCCCCAAACTCTCATGGCTCATTTCTACATGAGAGTCCAAACTGTTTCTGCCCCTGTGTTATACCTGACCCAAGTCTGTCATACTGCAGAAATGTGATGGTTGAGGATAAAATTTTCTATGTTAATTTTAGGCAGTTTGTGAATTGGTTTTGCAGCCTTGGCACAGATTGTGTGTGATTGATTATATGTACGTGTGTGTGTGTAAGGAGGGGGTAATGAACCAGCCAGTAAATTTACAGTGCAATTATGTAGCTGTAAGGATTATGCACTGGTTGCCTAAATGTGTGTGAAACAAGGCAAAAATAACATGGGGCTGTGGAACAAGTCAGGAGCCTCATGACTCACGTATAAAGAGGCAGTTTGGTTTGGACTTTGACCAGCCACATAAGCTGTGTGATTTTTGCCTTGCAGAGTGCCCAGGGACCCTGTACCTATCTAAAATGACAAGCCTTGTCTGGTGTTTTTGACTTCATATACCTTCATGGTGCCTTGGCAGGCTGCCCATGCAGCCACAGCTGTATCTTATTGTTCAGTCAGGGGAAGAGGGCTCCAGGGTGACTTTATTGAGACCTTCCAGTACCTAAAGTGGCTGCAGGAGAGCTGGAGTGGGACTTTGGATGAGGGCCTGGAGGGACAGGGCAGTGGTGTATGTTTTCCCACTGCCAGATAGCAGGGCTAGATGGGATATGGGGAAGGAATTCCTGGCTGTGAGGGTTATGAGGCCCAGGTTGTTCCGAGACGCTGTGTCTGTGTCATCCCTGGTAGTGTTCAAAACCAGGTTGGACGGGGATTGGAGCAGCCAGGTCTAGTGGAAGGTGTTCCTACCCATGGCTGTGGGGTGGAGCTGGATAGTGTTTAAAGTCACTTTCAATGCAAAGCATTCCATGATTCCATGGTTCTTTTAGCCCGAGTGCAAGGCACAGGTGTGCTGCTCTCTCCTGAGATACGTATCCTAGACAGAAGTCGTTGTGTGTATACAGCCTGTGCTCCATCCATTAGCATGAGCGACCCCCTCCTCTTCTCCCACTCACAGCCTCTTGGTTGGAGCTGCTTTTATGCTAGTTAAAAAAAAAAATATCTACAAGAGTGACTAAAAGTCTCTATGCAAGGGCCTGGGGTGGGGATCTGTCTCTACTGACTGCAGTGGCTGGACATAAAGCCTGGCTCCTGCAGCTACATGCTTATGGAGCAACTCAAAGCAGGGAAGTGGTGATCAGAGACACAACAGTTCCAAGCTGCAGGCACCAAACGGCCAGATATAAAGCAAATAGACAGTGGAAACAGCATGCTCTGTGGTCAGGATAACAAGTGGCTGTGTGGTATTGGTACCTGTCTGTTTGGTTTTGGCCAGACTCCCTGGCTGCTGGCAGTGCTGCTGGGGAGACACTGGGGTGCCTGGGATTATATCTTCTCCCAGGAGATGTCAGGCTCTCATAGGAACAGTAGCAAATTCTTGTGGCAGCAGGAGGAGCTGCAAATACAGTTCTCCAGGGTTTCTCCTACAGGACTTTCTGTCTCAGCTCTGTCTCTTTTTTCTGAGATGCCTATATGCAATTTTTGCCTGTGCTGTTGCAAAGCCTTGAGCTGGATCATGTCCTGTCAGCTCTCATAACTTGTATCAGATAACAGCAAGCTGCAAGCCAGGTTTGTTCTCAGTGCCACCTCCCCTCAGCCCAGCTATGTTACATGGGGATGGATTTGTCCACCTCCTTCCCCTCTTTAAGTAGTGCAGAGCAGAAGCAAGGCTGTAAACATTCAAGGTGACAGGTTATCTCCAGAAAGATTTGCCAAGTTACTTTATAAACTTCAGATATGTAGGAGAGAAGATAAAAACTATAATGTTGCCCTTCATTCCCTGTGATGGATATGTTGCTCAATCTCTGACTGTGTTGGATGTGTCCAACCAAACTTTTCATTACAGCTGTGGAAATAAAATACCTCTAATCTACCCCTCCCCTTCCATCTCTACTTGCTGGAACTGAAAGTGCCAAGATATGAAGAGTCTGTTGTCAAGATATTTCTACCAGAGATGATGTAAAAGCCCATTTTTCTGTGACTACCAACATCAATTTTCAGGCTGGCAAGGTTCAGATAATGCGTGGAGACCTGAAGAACTGTGAATGTCTCTGAATACAAAGAGCACTCAGAGTCTCCTCCAGTAATGCTTTTAGAGACACATCCAGTAATTTGGGCCACTTACCAAACCAACCTTAAACCACATATATTGCCAGAGAAAAGTTTCCCAGTCCTTGCTTCAAAATGATATTTAAAACTTCACAGTGTCCTTTCAACAGGGGGATCAAGAAATTATTTAGAAGCATAAATAATTTCAGGGTTTCAGAGCAGCTCCTTGCAGTCCCCCACTAGCACCACCACCTCTGTCTGAACACAAAGCCATAGGTGACTCCCCAGCAGGGACTGGAGTGATGTAACTTTGCTGGAAGTTGAACCTCTCTCCATTTTGACCTTATTAGATATTAATTATTTGTGTGCATGCCATTCCAGGTAAATTGGGGATTATCTGACACACCCCTTTAAATAAGATCATAGAAAAGCTATACATGAAAGATGCCAGGAGATACATAAAAAGTACTTTGTAATCAAGGTCAAACACTAGTAGTGAGTTTAAGTCAAAGAGGAACTCAGACTTCATGTAGCTATTCACTCTTTCATCTTCATTTCTTCACTTCTCTCTAGTTTATCCTGGTTGCGACCAATGACTTAATAGACTTTGGGACAGCCTTGAGACCAAGTGGACTGATAATGATGGTAATGATAATTGCTCTTCCCTTCCATTGGCTTGTATTCAACTTTTCTTAACGATGTCTTCTGTCACTGCCTGAAGAACAGTTCGCAGTTGAACCTGGTAGAGTACAGCTTATCGAATCAGCTGTCCTGAACCCACAGAGGTTACTCATGTCCCTCAACCTGCTAAACCATAGTTGTGTGAGGGGCATGGGTCACCTGTGTGCGTGTTCAAGGCTGTGCAATGTGCTTGGGACAGAGAGTTGCTGCCCCAACCACTCATTTTTCAGGACGTCAATAGGTGGAGCTGAAGGAACAATGCAGAGCATATAAGTGAAAGTATAAATGGGTTTGTTTGCTTTTTGTGGTGTGTTAGGAAGGTATTGCACTTGTGAAATGACACAAGTGTAGTTGTACAGTGAAGGGAGAGCAGGAGGGCTACCAGATTGCTGTAGAAAATGATGGAAGAGTGATGGAAAAGGAATGGAGAGCATGGAAATGTACATCTGGAACAAACTACCTTTTCTCTGTCTATAGGTCTCTCCAGAGTATATTCTGCATTTGCTTCAACTTCTGCACATACAGCATTAACATTGACTTTGCTTTTCTTGGTAAATGTCCCACAGAATGAATTCTAGCATAAGATTTTGCATATCTAGCTTAGATTGGAAAATCAATCAAGTGGTTTTTGTGTCAGAGATGTCCACCTTGAGATGATCTAGAGTTCAGTTAAGGCAGGTCAGGTATACTTA
>JAWWLZ010000094.1:68229985-68247215 GCA_035041345.1 Poliocrania exsul | reverse complement strand
GTATACTTAAATTGTCCCTCTGGATAAATAAATCACTTTGTGGAAGAATCCCTAGTATTCCATGTAAATAAGTATTCTCATATCATGGTTTGCTTAGTCTGCTAATCAAAACATGTAGCTCTGAGCACTTCCCATTTAGTGCAGCTTACGAAAATCAAGAATCATTATTGCTGTCTGATACATTATCACCAGCAGCCATATAATGGGCAAAATGTTCTTGGGTTGGAACAAGTGCAATTTATGATTCTAAATTATTATGTATAAAGAAAGAAGAGTGCAGCTGGATATTCGTTAGGCACATTCAATTAAATGTATTGAAAACAGTAAAGAATATGTTTTAATTAATAAGCCAAGTGCACATGGCATGGAATCTGCAAAGAAAGCCCACAGGGCTCTGCAGTGCTTTTGTATTTACTGGGAAGTGGAATGGCAAAGCTGCTCCTCTCTTTACAGATAGGTAACCTATATTCACCTGCAGACTACAGTTCACCTGCTTTGGTTATTTCTGCTTTGTGACCACAGTTAAAGGATTTTACCTCTCAGGCCCATCAGTGATACAAAAGATATTGGATGTTTTTATGCATCTCAGTGTTTGGACTTCCAATCTGCAAATCAGTTACAGGAGAAGAAGATAGCTAGCATATTCCAAAAATCAGAACCTTTGGTCAAATTGCCTTCAGAAAGGGTACTTAAGAATGGTTAAAAATATGTTAAAAACATTGCAAGTGTTGTCTCTGTGCTGCAGTGTTGGAAGGAATGAATAGGAAAAAGCAGTACACCTTCAAAAACTGTGAAGTTCATGTCCCTAGATGACCTTCAAAATCAAAACCGCATGACTGACCCCTAAGAGTTTGAAAATGTGCTGAAGAGATCGACCAAAGGATCTATTTCTTGTGAGGTGTTCTTATGAAGAACTAAAATAGAAATGCAGTAGCATGAACAATTATTAAAGTTACTCTTGGGACTGGAACTTTTATTCTAGCTCAAAAATCTTGTTGAAGAAATTTTTGGCACCTGGCATTAACCATGTTTGTTAGAAGCCAGAAAGTGAATCACCTTGGAAAATCTGAACAAAATTTCCTTGGCTGCCATCATGCAAAGGCAGATGAAATGTATTTCCAAAATATAAGACATTTTTAATGTGATTTTTAATTCCAATCAACTGGGTCAAAATAAGCCAGTATTTGCAGCTTGTAGTTTAAGTAGAACCCTCTTGGCTTTTACTGACTTGATAATTTGTTATTTGACAGAAAGGGAAGGGGTTTGGGTACAGTGTTATACTATTCATATTCATATTAAGACTTAGAATACCTTCTTTAGGCTTGGCCTTTCCTAAAAAAATCCACAAGTCAGGTGTGACCATTACCATCCACAAACTGGGATCTATCACTGGCAGGGCTCACTAACTGGGGTCATATGGAGACCCTTAGGGACTGACTGTACAAGGTGAAGCCATTACTTCTGAAAGGCTGTGGATTAGACTGTTCATGGAGTCTGTGCTGAAAGGAACAGCCTGGAGGCCCATGCCCTGTTTAAACATTTAGAGATTAAACCACATCAAGGGGTGCTCCACATGACCTATGAATGTGCACTTGAGCCCCAGAAGCCAATTACATCCTGGGTTGATCCTACAATGTGGGCAGCAGGCCAAGTGTGGAGATTCTGCCCCACTGCTCTTCTCAGGAGAACCCTACCTATAGAGCTGCCTCCAACTCTGGGGTCCAGCATCAAAAGGTATTGGAGCTGCTGGATTGAGTCTACAGAAGGCCATGGAGGTGCTCCAAGAAGCTCTGCCATGGAGATAGGCTAAGGGAGTTGGATTTTTTTCAGCCTAGAGAAGAAAAGGCTTCAGGAAGATCTTAGAAGCTCTTCCAAGGGGCTCCAAGCGAGTTGAAGCATGATTTTATACAAGGGATTGAGTGACAGGAAAAGGGGAAATTGCTTCCTCATGCCAAAGGGCAGATTTGGATGATATTTTGGGAAGAAATTTTAGTCTTTGAGGGTGATGAGGCCCTGACTCAGGATACCTGGAGAAGCTGGAACTATCCCATCCCTGGAAGTGTTCGAGGCCAGAATGGACAGGGATTGGAGCAACGTGGGATAGTGGAAGGTGTTCATGCTAATGGCAAGAGGTTGGAATAAAATTATCTTTAAGGTCCCTTCAAACTCAAACCATTCTGTGAGGAGAGAGTCCCAACCAGAAGCTCTGCTACTTCAGGCAGTGGACATGCACAACTCTTCCCCTCCAAGTAGCACTTGTAGTCAGGAAGTGGTGGATTTTTACTTAAGTGTTGCTCTTGTACCACCCCATCTCAGGTATCCTGCAATGAACTAGATAGATTTTCATTTGGAGAAGTAATTGCTCCTTACAACATCCCAAAAGTGACCCTTGAAGGTGTCTGAACTACAGGGTGGACTGAGTGCCTTACTATAGCCTGGATGTAGTCACAATGCTGCAAATATCTTCCACCTGGTGTGTTGTCTGCCAGGGTGTCTTCCAATACAGCTGCATCATTAGTTGTGCTTCCCCTGCACAGTTGAGCAACTACTTTGAAAAGCAGCTGGGAAGAAATTGCCTTCTCCGCAAATTGAGTTTCTGGCCTGAATGAAAGTGCCTGGCCTTGTACAAAGGTGAGCAGCATACTCAGATCAGAGACCATCAGGGGTAGGATGTAGCATGCACACACATTCAGAGAGCCTGAACTCACCAGGGAAATGTGGGATGATTTTCTCCTTTTGTAGAGTTGAGCCTGTGTACTCCAGACTGCAGTGTTTTGGGAAGTGGGAATAGCTCCTGGTCACGTCTTCCTAAAGCAAGGAGACAAAAAAGTTTGTTTCAGACTGGAGAGCCATAGAGCAGGAGTAATCATAGAATCACATAATCACAGAATGGTGTGGGTTGGAAGGGGCTTAAAAGATAATCTCATTCCAACCTCCCTGTCAGTTTTGGGCAGGGACACATTTCTATCGCCCCACTTTGCTCTAAGACCTGCCCAGCCTGGCCCTGGACACTTCCAGGGATGGAGCATCCATAGCTTCTCTAGGCAACCTGTGCCAGGGTCTCACTGCCCTGAGTCAAGAACTTCTTCCCTGTATCCCACCTCATTCTGCTCTCTGTCAGTTTGAAGCCATTCCCCCTTGTCCTGTCGCTCCAGGCCCTTGTAAATAGTTTCTCTCCATCCTCCCTATAGGCTCCCTTCAGATACTGGAAGGCCATAATTATGTCAGCCCAAAGCCTCCTTTTCTTTTCCAGCCTGAACACCCCCAGTTTTCTCAACCTTTCCTCACAGGAGAGCTGCTCCATCCCTATAATTAACTTGATACCTCCTCTAGACTCGTTCCAACGGGTCCCCCAGGGCTGGAGGCAGCTCTGCAGATGGGTCTCACCGGAGGGGGCAGAGGGGCAGAATCTCCCCCTCCCCTGCTGCCCACACTGTGGAATAGCCCAGCACACTGGGAGTTCTGGGCTGGGCCATGTCCAGCCTCTCACCCACCAGCACCTCCAAGTCCTTCTCCCCAGAGCTGCACCATCTGTTCATCTCCAGCCTGGGTTGATCCTGGGGGTTGCCCTGACTCAGGTGCAGCACCTTGCACTTGGTCTTATTAAACTACATGAGATTCCCATGGAACACTTGTCAAGCTTGTCCAGGCCTCTCTGGGTGGCCCCAGGTGTGTCACTGCACCTTCAGCTTGGTGTGACCTGCAAATCTGCTGAGGGTGCCCTTGATCCCTCTAGGTCATTAATGAAATAACACTGGTCCAACACCAGACACCTGAGGGACACCACTGGCCACTGATGTCCCTTGGGACTCTGAGGCATTGACCATGACCCTCTGGATGTGACTATCCAACTGTTTTCTTATCCATCAAACAGTTCGTTCATTTAATCCATCTCAATTTAGAGAGAAGGATGTTGTGGGAGACAGTGTCAAAGTCTTTACAGAAAATTGGTAAACAAAAGGTGAATGTATATATAGGACAACATATCAACAACTTTTCTAGGTGCTGATTGGGTAGCCTTGGGGGCTGCTCAAAGAGCTTTGAGTAGCCCCAAAGGCCCACAGTGTAAAGGGCCCAGTTATTGGAACCACTGTGATAGTATGGCAGGTCTATCCCCAGGTGGTGAACATAAAGTAGTTCCTATCTGCTGGGATTTTAAAAGATCTTCCAGAGTAAATACAAAGGTAGAGACCTTAATGGCTCTCCTCATGTACAAGATATCCAGACTGCACTCAGAGGAGCTCTGAGTTGGCTCTGACCCATGTGCTCACCACTCATATTTCAGCACAATGAAACAGAGACTTGCTTGTATAAGGAGTTTGCTTGCAAACATGGTACAGAAGAGCCTCCAGCCTAAAAAGGCTTTTTTGGCTGTCAACAGCTGATGGTTACTGGAAACTACAGCATTAATGGGAGAAGTATCATCTTTGCTAATATCTTCAACCAAATTTCTTAGTGAAAACAAGCTGTTCCACAAGCAGCAGAATTAATGAAATCAAGTTTCTTGTAGATGTGTGTCTCAGGCTTGAACTTTCTGGTTAAAAAAATGTGCCAACTTAAGGTTTTCCCATAGCTGTGATATGAATAATGTGTTTGCCCAACACAGATTCTCCCCTCTCTGATAAAGGGTAACTGGAACTTCCCTTACACTGTCTAATGTAACTAATCAAGTCCCTGTCTTCCCCCAGGCTGTAAATTTTCATGAAACATGTACAATTCTAACAAATTTTGTTGAAACAGGTTCAGAAGTTGTCAAGGCGACACAAAGAGATGAGATGATACACCCATAACTTAGATCATGTAAGTCCTTGTTTTCTTTGGAAGCCAGAATAGAAACATTCTTCATAGGCAGATTTTAATGCAGAAAATGGCTATTTATGGAAATCTTTACACTCTTTTCTATCTTATAGAGGATTAAGATAGAAAGGGATGCAACTTGGCTTCTCTCCTCTGTATGATTTATGACCTATAGGAGAAAGAGAGCTCAAAGGTAACCTACCAGTTTTTACAGCAATTATCTTTCTCTTGCAAGTTTTCTAAATTCTTGTTGTTCATCCTTTTGATGAACAGAACCTCACTAAAAGCTTTTACATTTTGAATTCTAATATTTTGCTGCTTGTTCTTGCTGAGACTTTTAGTTTCACAGAGACCATGTGAATAAATTCAAGTGCCAGTATTGAAATTTTAAGACAGGTTTTCCAAAGACCAAAGTTTATGCACAGATGTTATATGAACAGTCAACAAAAGTTCCCCTTTCAGTTACTCTAATTTTTCTTATCTTTCTCTTCTACATTTTAATAGACTGACTATTGTCAGACAGTTCTTCAGACTAGACATAATAAAAATAGAAAATAAGTTCTTTAAAAAATCTCACCAGTTTTCTTTATATAAGAAAAAAATATCAATGATGCAAGAGCTCTTTTTTCCACTCATTTGTCCTCTTTCTTACCTGGAGAAATGGTGGAAAACTTTGGATGCCCCATCCCTGGAAGTGTTCAAGGCCAGCTTGGGTGGGGCTTGGAGCAACCTGGTCTAGTGGAAGGTGATCCTGCCCATGGCAGGGGGTTGGAAAAAGATGAGCTTTAAGGCCCCTTCCAACACAAACCATTCTATGATTCTATAATAAACACTTGAATAGATCATCCCAAGACAATTTATAGTCAAAGATTAGTGGGATTTATTTTACTCGTCTTGTCTTCATTAATTCAAGACTAGGGAGTGATGGGTAACATTACTGTTGTGGTTTTAAACAGGTCATTCCTCCCAGGAACTGGATCTCAGAGCACCATGTGTCCCAGGTGCATTGCAAAGCCCAGTGCTACTCCTTGTTATTTGCACTCTTTTGATTTTCCCAGAGCCTTTATTTAGCCACTTCTTGTTGTGGCCAGTACCAGTGACAAGGGAAATATTTATAGTGTTGAAATCAGAGGAGCCAGCACAGGGCAGCACTAACAGCATTCCATCATTTTCTTTTTTCAAGAAAGGGATGTAGCCGCAGCCTTAAAGATCACTCATCAACGTAGGAATATTTATCTCTTGGAAAGCCTTTTTGTTACCACTGTAGTGCAGTGAAACAAGCATTGTTTTTTAGCACGGTTCACAATTTTTCATTATCCAGTGACACTTTGATACTGGTGAACTTTATTGGCTATCAGCTAGCACACTGGTTTCTGATGGGCACAGCAGTGCATAGTGCTATTCCTCAGCCTTCCTAACCCACGGTTTCTCATGCTGTCTGTTCAAAAAACTTTTTTTTTTTTATTTTCTGCACACATCCCATATTTTTTGCTTCATGGAGGATTTTACACACAGTTCAATGGGACAGCTCATGGCAGCAAGGATATCTGTAGGTACTCACAGCTCTGGTGTGTCACTTTATGTCCTCAACGGTTTTCAGGCTATAAGCCTAAAATTAGAGAATCACCTCTGTCAATCCCTCTCCTCTAAATCTGAGTGAGTGTTTGTCTCAGGCCACTGATACCAGGAGAGCAACAAAGGTAGGGCAGGAAAGTTTGGCGTCAGTTGAGAGTGTAAAAGCTTTGGAAAATGTGGGAGATACAGGCAGGAACTGCAGCCTGGATTTGTCACCTTATACTGAAGTGTTCCAAGGTGCAAAGTCTGCAGGGCCATATCTATTTTTTGTTCCCAAATCTCATTTTCCTCCAGCCCCCTTGCAGCAATAACCTGCCCTAGGGAACTGCTTCTTTTGCCTGTGCTGTGAGCTGGCCAGGCTGCACCACCTGGCCCTGGCTGTTTCCTTTCCCCTCTGCTCTAGCTGCTGAAACCCTGGCAACAGCTTGATGGAGTGATGGGAGCCTGACAGAGGGGATGTGAATAGCTCGCTGTTGATTGACAGCCACTCCATAGAGTAGTCTGTCAGATTAATTATCTGCACTTCAGAAATCCCTGGAGATCCCTTCACCATTTCACAGGGTGCTGTAGAAACATATTGTGAAGATCCAGCCTCCTTTCCCCAAAATGGCAATCTATCTGTAAGTAGGTGGAATCAGCCTGTGGACAGGAGTGAGGAAAGAAAAAGACTTCTAAGGCATGGGAAATGCACAGATGCCACAAAGGGATGTTTCCCTTTGGCTAATGGCATCAGAGTTCCCTTGGTGTCCTCTGAAAGAGGTGGTCATCACAAGCTGACCATCAGCCTGAGTCTTGCCCCCTATCTGGATGGATGTACTCCAGCCACAAAGTAGCAGAGAACATCAGGTTGGATGAAGACCCAGAATTTTCAATTCCAATGCCTGAACCTGCAGATGTCCACTCTGCTGATATAAAAGTAAGGCTAAGATTTATTGTTATTATTATTATTATTATTTCCCAGGCAGCTGTCAAAGCAAATTTGAGTAAAGGGACTTTTAAGTAGTGCTTACATGAGGAATTACTCATGGAAAATTCCTCCTCTGAACTTTTACAATTTCATCAACAAAGGAATGTTTATAAAGCAAAGCCCTGCTCTAGACACTGATATTTCTGAGTTTGAAATTATTCTTGCAGCAGTTGAAATCGAGTTCATGCATCAGTTTGAGAGCAGGTACTACAACCAGGTGGAACAAGGACTGTCTTGTGGCAATCTTGAGCTGGGTTGGTGTCTCCTGAAGGTTTACCTTTAAACCAGCACAGGCAGCCACATCTTCTCTGGACAACCTGTGCCAGGGTCTCACCACCCTTATGAGGTAGAATTTCACCCTGCTGTCCAATATAACCTTGTCCTCTGGCAGAGTGAAGTCATTTCCCCTTGTCCTGTGACTCCATGGACTTGTCCAAGCTCCCTCTCCAGTTTCCTCTCCCCTGGGCTGACAGGGCAAACAGCTTGGTCATATTGAGCTTCTTATCCACCAGCACCCCAAGTGCTTCTCCTCAGGGTATCTCTCAACCTATTCTCCATCCAGCCTATGCTTGTGTTTTGAATTGCCCCAACCCAGGTACAGGACCTTTCTCTTGACCTTGTTGAACTTCATGAATTTCACTGAAGTCCATCTCTCAATGCTGCCAAGCAATATGAACGTCATATCACTTTTTGATACAAGTAACTATTCAATGTTTTCCCTGAGGCAGAGGCTTGTTATGTAAAGATGAGATTCCTAGTCAACTGCCCAGCCTAAAATTGGATCCTCATTAAAGCTAGGTTAAATTTTTGTTTTGTTTTCGTTTATCACGTTTTTTGTTGTTGCAGCCAATGCTGTAAAGTCCTGCCAGCCCTACGTCCTTTTTGAACTATCTTTTTCTAAAACCCAGCTAGCCTTAAGGACAGTCCTATGCCACTCATGGTCTCATGATCTCTACTGGTAAGGGGTACGTTGAAGGTTTTTCTTTTATAAAGCACCGCATGCTACTCCTGGAATTGATCAGTGATTTGAACTTTCATATCAACTTTCACTATAGGATGATGAGAACATTTTGCAATAATAAGTACTCCTGTCCTTATTTTGCCAATGGATAACAGAGGGTGGAAGGGCTCGCTGAGGCCACAAGTCAATGGTGTCAAACCCAGACTCCTTTCCTGGTGCTTCTGGGAAGCATCATTTTTTAAGTCCAGGAATTCCCGCTAATTCTGTTCTCTATTATTGATCAGAACTCATCTCCCCACACCATATTTAAATCTAAGAAGAACTGAAAAACCAGAGTAGTGTGTACAGTTATGGTGTCCCTGATGAAAGGAGGACATAGAACTGTTGGAACAGGTCCAGAGGAGGCCATGAAGTTGATAAGAGGACTAGGGCAGCTCCCCTGTGAAGACAGGCTGAGAAAGCTGGGGCTGCCCAGACTGGAGAAGGAAGTTTGCATGAAGACCTCATAACAACCTTTTGTATCTAAAACAGCCAACAGGGAAAACGAGCAGGGACTTTACATCAGGAACTGTAGTGATAGCACAAGAAAGAACGGCTTCAAACTGAAAGAGGAGAAATTTAGGTTAGATACAAAGAAGAAATTCTTTCCTATGAGTCTGGTGAGGCCCTGGCACAGTTTGCCCAGAGAAGCTGTGGCTGTCCCATCCCTGGAATTGTTCAAGGCCAGGTTGGACAGGGCTTGGAGCAATGTGGGATAGTGGAAGGTGTCCCTGGCCAAGGCAGGGAAGTGGAATGAATGGTCTTTAAGGTCTCTTCCAAAAAAAATCCTTCGGGGAATTTATGATTCTGTACTATAAGCAATTTTGATAGAGATTTGGTGTGGAAAACATAATATCTGTGATTTCTTGCAGAGGGGAGTAACAGTTGTGAGTGTAAGAATGTGCAGCAGAGTTCTTGTGCATAGTACTTGTAGACAAAGGCAGACAAGGATATCTTAGTATGAAAAGCAGATAAACAGGCTTCATGAAAAGAAAATTTTTCAATGTCACCTTCCTAAGAGAAATTTCTCAGGTGACCCCAAATGTAGCTTCCCTGATGCTAATGCTATGCAGATAGGAAGCTTATGCTATGCCACCAAGGTACTCAGCAGTTATGAGATGTATATTTTAGAAGATCACATGAGGAATTAAGCATGAAGGTGCCATTTAATGATACATTTATGTGCTTGCCTTTTTTTTTTGTTCCCAGGCAGACTCTCTGCTGAGCATTTGCTCCTTTGAGTTAATGACAATAATTACACGAAAATCCATTTGGGCTTCTCAAGATGCTGAATTTGCAAACTGGCAATACAAATACTTTAATGCTCATTTAAATACAGTGTAATTGCACTTGATTCTAAGTAGTGTTTTAAAAGCCTTGCCATTTGTAAATACTGGATCTCCCATTCCCACCCCTCACTAACATCAATCCTTCGTGTATCTGATGTCAGTCTTGATAAATGATTCTGCTGAAAGAGTTGACCATAAAGAATAATATTTTCCATTAAAAATTAATATATTGCCATGCCACAGGTCCTTATGTAAGAGAAATACAATGGTCTGTATTGTCTGTCTATCAGCAGAACCATGTCTGATTTGTGGTTTACCTGGATTCTACAAAGTCCTGAGAAAATTACAGTTTTGATACCCGTCATTCATTAGTAATATTTATATGGTCATTCATTTGCACATTGGTGAGTGACATCTGCAGTATGGTTAACTGTCAGGCAGGCTCACAACATTAAAGAAAAGAAATGGCTTTTCCTTATTGAATGAAAGGACCCAATTTTTCCTCTCTTTCCTTCATTACCTGGTTTTCCAAAGGGATTTCAAATGGCAGTCTTGTGGTGTGGTGTAGGATTGGCATGGCTTTCTGCAGTCACGAGGAAAACTGGAGCAGCAAATGGAGTCATCAAGCCCAATTTCCTACATTGTAGGTCCTCAGTCATGTCACTCTGCTCAGAAACTCATTGACTATCATGCCAAATGTAGTTAGTTTCTCCCTTTGCCTCCTTTTTGCCATGATGGACATCCTAGGGCCTAATTTCCTGTGGGCATAGGAATAATGTTCTCATTTCCAGATCGAATGCAGTCTTGGAGACTTTAAAGTCATCTCTTTTTGGCAATGTTTTTCTTTCCTTTCTATTACTTTTCTGTGTACCTAATGTTGTAAATGTGGACAACTGTTTTATTCCATATTTTCAAGGAATAATTTTTTGCTTCTGTACACATTGTCTGTATACATGCTTTGTGCCAGACTTGGATTGTAACTGTTTAAAAAATGCATTTTCCTTCTCCATTGCATTTTAGCCTGTTCAGAAAAGCCTAGCTGAATGATATCTTACCTGTGGAAGTGGCTTAATATCAGTTGCCTAATATCAGTGAGGTTTTGTTTCAGAAGTGGTTAAAAAAATAAGGTCCTAAAAAGCCTTTATTATTTTATTTGGTGCTTCTCTGTTTTGATTTTTCTAGTTTTGTGTTAGATGATAATGATGCAAAAACCCCAAGGGAATGTGAAGCAGAACATTTAATTTGCTAGGAAGCAGCTTTTTCATTATTTCCTGTGATGCTGTTCCCAACTAGAATAAAGACACCTACTGAGAAAAAAAATATTTTTGTCACCTATCTTCTATAGAAAGAGAAAAGTGAGAGCTACCTGTGAGTTCAGGCCAAGTATCATAAGACCTTTTTGTAATGAATTTCTACTAAGGATAAAGTTGATTGTCAGTCAGCCTAAGGATCCTACATTTTTCATTCTATTATATTTATAGATATGGGAGCAAAATATCTTTTTTCCTCTTCCTCTTCCTCTTTCTCTTTCTCTTCCTCTTCCCCTTCCCCTGTCCCTTTCCCTTTTCCTTCCCATTTAGGATTTGTTGCCTTCAGGGATCACTAGCCCATTCTATTGGACAGTGTCCTGGATTTTCATTCTAACTATGTATTTTGTATGGCAGCAAAACAGTTTTCAGACAGCCTTGCTCACATGCAGCGGAAGATCAGTTGAATATTTTGTTGGTAGAAAGGGTATTTTCTGTATAATAAAAATATTTCCCCTCAACTTTTTTTATTGCGGTAAGCAACTGAAACCAATCCAGTTTCAAAATTCTGTTTAATCTACAGAAATCTGTTTCACAATGGAAGAAATGTTATATGGAAAATTTTGCCTAACAATCTGCCAACCCTTCCTCACATCTCAGTATTTTTACTGAGGTTCATTTGCAGTAATACAGGTATCTATATTCTCCAGGGGAGATCTGAGAAGGTGACCCAACTAACTGAAGAGCCATCGTAGATAGGGGAGGTATCAATCTGTGTTGCAAGACATATTCTTAAATCCTGATTTACATAACCACATCATCTTTGTATATCTGCTGTAAATACATCAAAAAAACCTCTGTGTACATATTCTGTTAATAGTTATTGCGGTTTTGGACAGAAGCTCCTTGCCCTGTGGATGTTTGTGTATGTGCACCACACACCCAGAAAAATGTCCAAATATTCATATGCCTCACATTTCCCGTTCTTCTTACAAGAGAGGCTTCTGAAAGGCTGGCTATTTTAGCAAAGTGAAACACACTGATATGATATCCTGATACTCCAGATATTGGGAAGAACAAAATTATCTGATTTTGAATGAGAACTCTTTAGGTAAACTCACATGCTTGAATGATTAAACTCAAGGATTAAAATATCTTTACAATGTGTAATTGTTTTTCTTTTCTCTCAATAACTTAGATACAAGAAGGGGGGACAGAGGAAGAGAGAGAAATGAGCTTATATTCTTAACTTTCCTAACCCATTTTTCATTTCAGAACTATAAGATGTGATAAAGCCAGGTAAGCAGATTAATTTAGCAGACTTCCAGACTTCTGAAGCAAAAGAGGGAGGTAGGAACATTTTATCATTTCTGACATATGGAGCACGTAGTTCTGACTGCAATATGGAATGGATGATCAAAGTCATGTTTTCAATAGATTCTAGGAACATTTTTAGCCTTAAAGTCATTAGTAAACTTCAATTTAGGAGGTGAACCCTAAAACCTTAATTTGGACAAAGCGCTCCTACTTGGGAGCAATAGTAACTCACTCACAGGTCAGAATTTAATATAATTCTTGAACCAGGCATCTCAATGTCTGGGAGAAAATGACTAAAAAATACTTAGAAAATACCTTCAAGGGATGAGGATGAAATTGAGAGCTAAGCACAGAAAAAATAAGAACTAGGGCTTTCAAAGAAAATTGAAGCTTTGGAGAGCCTTCAACTATTTTGATTTATATTTAAACATTTTAGAGATTGGAGCTTTGATTAGCTGAGACCCTCTCCAATTCCCCTTCAGCTCTGATTTATGGGCAGGCTGAATCTCAGTAAAATGAAAGCTAAATGAGGTGTTCTTTAAAATTACCTTTGAACACTTAAAGAAGGTAAGGAAGAGGGCAACTTGGTTGGTACTGACATGAAGGGGAATGGAATATGAGGGTGAGTGTTTTTAGGAGCTGAAGTATTTTGAATACTGGAGTGGGGGAAGGAGAAGAAAGAACAGGATGTCAGGGTGTTTCTAATTGCTACATGTGATAGCACTTATATATACACTGCTTTTGACTGGGAGATGTATTAAACTGGATTTGTTAGCACAAACAAGGCTGTTTCTGCATATGTAAGATGAAATTTAGTGGGATTTTTCAGGGTTTTGTTTTGCTTGGAAGAAATTTTTTTCTCAGTTTACTTAAGAATGTCTCTCTCATCTTGGTGTTTACAATTTATTGTCTTAGCCCATCCAAGGTTATTTTGATAGAAGTTTTGTAACTCAGGGAGCAGCTGGTCACCTCCAGGTGAAACTGTGAAGTGATTCTTGATGAATGATCCCACTGGCTCCTTATAGAATCATGGAATGGTTTGCTCTAAGGTTTGCTCCAAGCTCCATCCAACCTGGCCTTTAACACTTCCAGGGATGGGGCAGCCACAATTTCTCTGGGCAACCTGTGCCAGACCCTCACCACTCTCACAGCCAGCAATTTCTTCCCAATATCCCATCTAACCCTTCCCTGTGGCAATGGGAAGCCATTTCCTCTTGTTCTGTACCTCCATCCATTGTCCCAAGTCCCTCTCCAGCTCTTCTGGAGCCCCTTTAGGCAGTGGAAGGGGCTCTCAGGTCTCCCTGGAGCTTTCTCTTCTCTGAGTGAACACCCCCAGCTCTCCCAGCCTGTCTCCAGTGCAGAGGGGCTTCAGCCCTTGGAACATCTCCATGGCCTCCTCTGGACTGTCTCTAACTGGTATGTGTCCTTCTATGTGTTATGGGGAACTTGTCTCATCTTGGCATCTGGAGACCAGGCACGAAACCCCTCAGTGTCTAAACAACACTAAGTTGCCTGTGATTGAGCAACTAAACCCCATCACAGATGTCCATACAACCACCAGCACAGTGGGCCAGTTCAATGTTTTTTGAGGGGGAATTTGTGAAAATGGCAGCAAGTATTTAATAATATAAAATTCCAAACTGTCAAAATAGAAATGCTGACAGCATTTGAAAGTTAGAATTCAATGAATAAACAGTCATCGATTCTCATTGCACGATGGGATTCATCTCCCCCCATTTTAGCTATCTAAAATTTACAGTCTTAAGCTTCTCTGGGCAATTTGTACTAGGGCCTCACCACCCTCATAGCAACAGAATTTCTTCCTAATATCCCATCTAACCCTGCCATCTGGCACTGCGAAGCCATTCCCCCTTTTCCAATAACTCCATGTCCTTCTCCAAGGTTCCTCTCCAGCTCTCTTGGAACTCCTTTAGTTATTAGGAGGGACTCAGATGTCCTTGGAGCCTTCTCTTCTCCAGGTTGACCAACCCCAACTCTCACAACCTGCCTTCATAAGAGAGGTGGTCCAGCTCTCTGACCATTTTTGTAGCAGTCCTTATCTTAGACTAGCACCCTTTAATACTAATGTGGATAGAAAAATACTGTACATGGCGTCATCTTTCCAGTTCTTCCCAGTTTTTGCTCTTCACCTTGCCATTCTATTTAATAGAGATGATACACACTGACTAGCACTGGCATTATCAGAAGTCAGCTAGAAATGGCTAAAAATACTCCTTAAGGAAATATCCAATTCTACAAATGTTCTCAGTCATGCGCTTCTCACAGCTGCTGGTGTAGGAACTGTCTCTTGCTCAAGGATGTGCCCTGCCTTTGCAAATGACTGCAGCAGTGACACACATGGAGGCAGAGTCCCACCCCATCAGGCTACTGCAATTGTCTCATCCTTGTAAGAAAAATCTCAGGTGCAGAGGAAATTGCACGAGACAGTTGTTTGAAAACATGTCTCTTAAATGAAGTAAGGAATGTGTCATAAGCTGATGATCCCTGTGAGAATGATAGCTGCCAAAATCATGCATTAGGTCATAATGTTTGCAGAAGATTTTAATATTTTGCAGCTGGAATGTGCATATAATGGCGTATTCCCACCCTACATTCTTGCTGAGTTCGAAGTCATGGATACAAATGATTACTGACTGGCTCAAAAACTTCCTTTTAGATACTGTGGATTTGTGTCTTGACAGCTTTTATCATGGCAAGAGGAACTATTGAGGTATTATGAGTGCAGAAGATTGAATGTGGCTGTGGGGGATTGTTTAAGTTTTCCTAGTTAGTTAAACAGCCGTAGGGCATCTTGGATTGGGTTCAACTTCATAGCTTGGACACAGATCTCAGTTATCCTCTGTTCTTGGCACTGGGCTTTGCTTGCCTGACAGCTCAGTGATGGGAATCCAAGATCTTCAGCTATATAAATCTGTTCATGCATAGGTGTCACCTCATTCTGCAGTTGTGCGCTCAGCATTCAAACATTTTCCTTGGTCGTTTCTCACTGACAACCGTTTCTTCCCAGCAGGGAGCAGATGAGCCATGGCCAGCCATTATCACTCCTCAGAGATGATGCTGAATCAGCTTTCATATCTGTCCTAAAGATAACTGGAGTCTTGTGCAGTCAATGGCTTGGATCTTTTTCTGTTTGCCTCAGAATATTGTCCTATGCAGGGCACTCTCACCCTTACCAATAGGAATAGCTCACATGAATGCCACTGTTCCCTGGGAAATGCACATGGGTTAGTAAAGACCTATTTGTGATATCTCTTGCATTCCTTGTAGGGTTGTTATTCCAGACACATGCAACAATTTTGCTGCTAGTGGTGTGGCTGTTCTCAGCCAGTTTGAGAGAGTCACTGTGGGCTAGGGAGCATAGTTTCTATTTTTGTAACTATTGGCATCATGTAATAGCATAAACGGTATTGCTTCTGGAATTAGCCAGATCCCACAGTTTTTAATCTTTATTCTTGAGACATTTGGTTTCCCTTGTCTCCCTAATCACTTTCTTATGTGTCAAGTCAGGGTTGAGCCTTTCTGAAGCATATCAGTCTTCCATGCACAAGCCATAATGTCACATAGTGTTTTATCATGTTTCCAGACGGAGGAATGGCAGCTTCACAGGGGAATTGCACTGGCACTGGAACCTCAGTGCTCCTCCTCTTCAAAATTCTGGAAGACAATGACATTTCTAAGAAGGGCACCAAAGTGTCTTGTTGGCCCAAATAAGACCTCTGGCTGAACCAAAGAAGGAGTCAGAGTAGACAAAAAAGACCTGGGCAGGCATACAATACCCAGTCGCAGTAGAGGAACCTGATAACCCTCTTTGCTTTGAATGACAGATGCCACTGGTGTTCCCTTTGGAAACGACTCAGCATTGGGATTGTCCTATGGCCAATCCCAGAGGTACTGCAGCCAGCACCAGGGAGCATATTGCGAGTGGTGGTGGGGTTGCTTGCAGATGACAACACACAGACAACTCCATGATGACATTCCCTGTCTTCCACCATGGAGACTGAATGAATATCTCAATTCTCCAGAAGATTGTCTTGCTTATTTCTTTGTGAAGACAGAATAGGCAATTAAAGTATTGCAAAAAAATGGATGGACACCACCAGTTTATGGCTGGATTGTATGAATTGGGGTATTTTATGAATTAAGTCATCATGCCATAAGCTTTCCTTCAGGATAAATGGGAGAAAAGCATCTCAAGAAAAGGTTCTAAAGCTGTTCAGAGGTTTTAAGGAAGAGAAAGTTGTGCATTTTTTTCTCCCTTAGGTCCACAGCTAGCCTTGTTTATCTGCATTCATTCTCACTTAGCTAAGACCCATTCAGCGAGGAATTTAGCTGTGTTTGAATCTGTCCCTGTTCAGCAAAGCAGAGAGGCATGTGTTCCATTTGAACTGTATATTGAAGTACTTCTTCTGCGAGTCTCTTAGCCAGCCTGAACCTTTGCATCTAAATGCTAACAAAAACTGAACTACTGATGAGGTTTGGCCAAAGGATGTTGCCCAAAGTGATATCATAGTTGGAATGTGTTCAACAACAACTGTAATTTGAACATAAGAACTAAACCTAATTTTGATGCAGGTGCAAAATCACCATCCTTCAACTGTGAAACCATGCTTCCTGGAACTTTATGAGGATTTCTGACAAGTTTTGTGCATGAATAAACACAGTGATTTCTATAGGTCTCTATTGTAGTCACACTGAGTTAACATAACGGAAATTGTTAAGTTATAAAAAGAGAGATATCTCATATCTAGTCCCAAGTGCAATATCAGAATATATACTGTCAAAAGCTGGAATACTTGAACAAGGATAGGGAGGGACAAAGTGCATGCATGAAATTGTTGTATACAGGCTCATAATCTGAATGCTTGCAGTTTTTTAAATGCAAAAGTTCAATCATTACAAATTGCTGTGAGAATACCAAGTCTAAAACAACTGAAAATTTATTCCCCCTTACTCTGAGAATATCCTGGACATCTGACAATTAAATTTGAACAGCTCCATGACTACTGAAGTCCAAGGA
>JAWWLZ010000094.1:68191502-68203765 GCA_035041345.1 Poliocrania exsul | reverse complement strand
AGGGCTCCCCTCGGCAGGGGCAGGTCGGGGGCCCAGGCTCTCTGTCTGTTACTTTTTACAGATAATGAACATGGTACTGTGTAGCTGCAGCATTGGAAGGAGCTATGGAAGCCCATTGCTTGGGGAGACACTGGCACAACAGGGGAATTATTACATAGGAGGCTGATACAATTAACTCAGTGAAAAGACTTAAGTTAATTATTCCAAAAGTATATATATGAGTTTTGGGTATTTTTAGCAAGCTGGAGACCAGAGAAACTTTTGCGTGTCCTGGTCAAGACCTCCTTTTCCCAAAGTCCAGCAAATCCACCAGGTTTCCCTTTGTTTTGGACTTTCCTTGCTTCAACATGTTTGCTTTAAGACACATGTGCTGAGGGTGTAGAAGGAGCTGGACTCAGGAACCATGGGCCCCGGCACAGGTTTCCCAGAGAAGCTGTGGCTGTCCCATCCCTGGAAGTGTCCCTTGGCCAGGTTGGACTGGGCTTGAAACAACTTGGGCTAGTGGAAGGTGTCCATGCAGAGTGGAACTAGTTGGTCTCTTTCAGGTCCATTTCAAACCAAACCATCCTGCAACTCTGAATTCACCTGAGTATGTCTCAGTGCCCATTGCAATCAGTGGCCAGCCAGGTGATGCACTGAAGGGATGATGGAGACCAATTCTGCTTTCCAAAACACCAACACTTGGTCAGTTGCCTCCGTCTGTAGGCTTCACTCATGAAACTTAGACTCTGTTGACTAATGGTCAGCATCTTCACACTGCACCCAAGGGACTGGCCCAACTTTCCTTCGTGGAGAGAGAAATGTACGTCCCTTGGAGGGTGGTTCAAAGCTGCCTGCAAGACACCCAGAACTTTGTATCTCCCTCTTGTTAGTTTTGAAAAGATGGCCAGATGGCTAATGTAGATTAGCCCTCTAACTTTTAGGCATGTAAAGATAGGTGAGTATGACAAAACAAATCACTGCAGCTCTGACCTGCATAGTCTGTCTATGATTCAGCGGCTGGAAAACTGCATTTGATTAATAGCTCTGTATTGCTAGAAAGTTGTTGAGGAGAATCACTTCATTTTAGTTGCTCTCCTCTGATCAGAAGGCTGGAGGCATGGATTATAGGCAGAATTAAATGAATCATATCTATATGCATACACTGGAAGAGGCAATTAAGAAGAGTTAGGAGAAGCCAAACTTCAAGAGATTGTTAACACAGAAGGAGAACAGCAATTATTTGGCGCAATACCCAGGGTAAAGCTAGCAGCAAGGGGATTCAATTAAGACAGAGAAAATGTGAAATTTGGGCAGACCTTACAGAAAAATGTTCTGAGAAAGAGACCTATGGGGGTATGGAATAATTTGAAATCCCTGAAAAGAAAGATTTTAGGCTAGGCAAAAACAAAACGTCAGCATATATTCTGGTGATAACTCTCACAAGAGCAAGAAAGTTGCCTGGACAGTCTAACTGGTTTCTTCTCTATCTAACTTTTGTCATTTTTACTTCTGCAATTTTGATTTCTTCTTCCTGATGCATGGTAGCTTCAAGAGGGTAAATCCTCCTAATAATGACAAGGATATTGTGGTTCATTTATCTTTGGAGGGTCCATTATTATTTTTCTTCAGTAAATTTCCATGCACTATGATAAGAACACCAAAATCCACTGTACCCACAAACACACCTGCCCTGGCTGTCACTGCAGTAACAGTCTGTCTAGATTCACCTTTACCTCCAGACCAGACTTAGTCCTAGCTGAGGCTCAGGATATAATGGTACCCTGAGCTTATACACACGGGACACTGCAGGAGATACGCTCTTTGCTTATTTAAATTCTATTTTAGCATCTGGTCTTGAGAGAACAAAAGTTGTTGATATATTTTCTACTTGCTGAGTGCTTGGCCTCTAAAAATCCATTCATGTGTCTGTTGTGCTGGTAGGCATTTGGGTGTGTGAAAGCAGTTGTATCAGCAGAGTCTCTGCTGGAAAATTGGGATATTCCCAAGGAGTGAGAAAATTAAGCCAGAGAGACATTCAGATGAAATATAATTCTCAACAAGATTTTCTGTGCAGCAATTGCAATGTAAATGGGGGACTTTTTAGTGTGTCCCAAATAACATTACATGGAAGTAAAGAGATGGATTTCTGAGGGAGATGCCAAATTCTTTATGAACCTGGGTCCATTTCAGGAAACTCTTTATCCAAAAAAGACATAGTTTTTGAAAGTATTAACACGAAAATGCTGTTCCACATGAAATGTTTCAATTCAGGAAATGCCAAAGTAATTCCTGTCAGTATTTTTTTAGGAAATATTTTGATTTTTGTTTCAAACCATTTTTCTTTTTTAAATTAAAAAATTGATTGCAGTGAAAAGGAAAAAAAAAGTTAAATAAAAGAACCCCTAAATATTCTCAGGATACAAAAAGATGTTTATTTTTGAAGTGAACAAATTCCTGCAAGTTGACCCCAAATGAGGTTGGTTATTATGCTTTTTTTTTTTTTGCCTTGCTGGAAATCCTGAACATATTTTATAAGAGTCCTGCCCAGGATTTACTCTCAGATTTCTTTTAGGCCAGTGAACAGAAAAAAAAATAGAAAAAATAAAATATTCTGTCTCTGCTGTGGAATGTATTTCAGGCAGCAGACTTGCCCTCTTTGGAGATGACATTGCATCTCTCTCTTATCTCTATGACTAACTTCCAGACACTCAAATTGCCTCCTAACATATGGAAGATGTATGGGCAGGATTTTTTGTACAAGCCAGACTGCAGCAGATGGGTGACAAATACAGCACTCTGATTTAACAAAAATAATCTACTTCACATTCATGGAGACTGCATGGTTTTCCCATGAAGTTTCTATGCAGACTGACTTCTCTAAGGGATCTGCTTAAATTTCAAATAATTTGTAACTTGATTATGATAATTTTTTCTTCAGTCAGGGAGAATATAGTATATTTGATGCCCATTTCCTCTCCCTCCACCAGCTCTCTGACATTTTATGTTTTGGCAGAGCAGCCGTAGAGCCTTAAAACCAGAGAAAAATTTCAGCTTATCAGGTTTCTGGTGGAGCAACCACAAAAGCAGGCTTGAGAATATCCCAGGCTGGTTCATGGGAGACTCTGTCACCCAAACAGAGCAGAAGATGTGAATGCTGGACCTTCTGCATGTGGAGAACCAGCTGTTCACCACAAGGATGGCTCCTAATGAGCTCTGGCTCTTGAGAAAAAGCCATAGTTCAGCTTCTTGGCCCATGCAGGATTGTGCCTGTCCTATGACTGTGGTGGTCACAGAAACCTTTGTGTATCAGTCATCTGACAGTAACAAATCTGATGTGCTGCTCTCACTCGGGACACTGAGTTTCACATATTCATAGGCATGAGATGCACTGAGAAGCCCATAGACCACATCTGTCTGAAGAGCCATATGGTTCTGGCCCCCTAAATTCAGTTACAAATGCTTGTAAGATGTGTATAAGCCAAGGGCAATGTAACTCTTTCAAGCTCAAGTTACATGTGGTCACTCCAAATTCTAATTTCATGGCACAATTTTTTCTGTCTTTACTGTGGCTGTTCTCACAGCTGAATGGTGAGACAAACTACTTTTCAAGATGGGTGGAAAAAAGAGGAAAAGAAATGTAAAATAAAGGAAGATGATGGTCAAATTTATCCACATGTGCTATAAAGTGTGCATCATGCAAGGACCCTTAGGCTGAAGGAATGCTTTTCTCCTGCCTCAGAAGAGGACATGTGACACATAAGAGGAAGAGCAAGGTTGAGCCCATCTCTGTTCACTCTTGCTGGTGCTGTCAGCATCGCAGAGCCAACTCATTTCACAAAATGAGCCTTTTCCACTGTGATGCCCTCTGTGTTTTATAGGTCTGCTCCCTCCCACATCAGTGAACTTTTTTGCTTTTCAGTCTCACATATTTCTCTGCAGAGCAAGGTCAGGGAGGATCTCGCTAAACACACTTAGGGTTTTTCTTCTTCCTTTTTTTTTTTTTTTTTTATTTTTATTTAATTTTCTATGCTAGGCTATGCAGAAGGAGCAGGCAGATGGACTGCAGCTCTGTTCTGTACACCAGGTGGCCTCAGTGGTTTGTGCTTCAACCCTGATTGCCTTAAGGTGCAACCATCCTCCTGCCGATACTCTTTTTGTTTGCCATGATCTGAGCACCCTTAGAGTGCAGTGAAACAGAGGCAACAATCATGCAACAGGAGAAAATATAGGAGATAAAACACATGCATAGATGGGATTGATATCAGAAGGCATCTGTTAAACACACATAATATTTATATGAAACAGCTCTGCAGACAATGAGTTCTGCTGTGTTGTAGCTACCTGGAGGGACAGAGAGTTGTTATCCTTTTTTCTTAGAATAAAGTTCTTAAAAAATAAAACCCTTAGCCACAGGAAAGCATTTTTCATGTTGCTCCATAATGATTTATTCATTAAGGAGTAGATGCAGGAACCAACAGGTGACTGATAAACTGACTGCATGGGAAACTGCATCAGGTCTCAGTGAGAGGCTGATTGTTCACATGGAGAAAAGCTACTTGTGGAATTTCTCATCTCACAGAACTGGTTTAATATGTACACAAAGCAGGAATACACTGATGAAATTTGCTGGTGACATGAAGTTAGAGGATGTTATCAATGCAATGGAAAACTGAGTCACAGAAACTTGACAAGGTTCAGTCGTACAATATGTGGGTTGTCCACCCATTGTGGTAGTCATATGACTAAATCTAAATTTCTGTGGAGGAGTTACTCACCATGAATTCTCTTTACTGTCAGCAGTGACAAAAGCACTTTAAACAGACTATCTGTGTCATCTTAAAATAGATACCCAAGGTGCATTTAAAGGACTTCACTTGAAGTGTAGCTATCACTCACTCTTGATGGTAAGGACTCCACAAGGAGTCCAAGTCAGCTGCAGATGCATGAACTATGCTCATTTAGATATTGCAAAATGAATCACATTTTTCTTTAGAGGAAAATAATAAATTCTCTGCACACTGATGCCATGGCCATGGGGAGGGATACCAGAGGGGCAACATAAAGACTTCTGATCTGATTTTCAAATTGGAAAACAAACAAATAAAAACTTAGAAGGTAAACTGTGTTCCTGAGATTCTTCAGTCAGTGTATTTCCTGTACTGAAATACTTACTATGCGACAGAATTAAATTGTGCCCAAATTTCAACAGTAGCAAGTACGAGCTGTGTTTGTGATGATGAACAGAAAGTGAACATCACTTCAAAAAGGACTGAGGTAGTCTGGCCAGTTGGCACATGGCTTGAGACCCAACTCCAAATGAACTGGTGGATGTAATATAATCAGAGTTGGAGAGCCTGAGTGGGGTGTATCAGTTTGGACAACATCAATTGAGAGGGTTGCTTGTCATGAGGCATTCACTGCTAGAGCACAGGGAAGGGAAGGCAAGGCAAGGTAAGGCAAGGCAAGACAAGGCTGTGCGGTTTTCCAGACACAGTCTAAAATTTGTTTAAGAAGACTAACTCTCAGCCTGTGAACCACCCTTCACATCATCTCTTGGTTTCCTCAATACTATGAAACCAAGTTGCCAAGTTTTCACTAATTTATTTTGTGCTGTCTCCCCACATACCATGCAAGTTCCATGTCCCCTTAGTATTGTTTCCTCTCCTGCCATGCCTAGAGTGACCTGGTCAAGCAATGTCTGAGATCCTAAGCTTTCCCATTACTTGTACACTTTGCCAAGGATTGCTAAAAAGTGCAACCCCCTTCTCTGACTGCATGAGCCGGGGGTCAATGCCTCATCCTATGGCTTGGCTTTTCTTCTCCTTTTTTCCCTTCCTTATTTACTCTTCCACAAATGGGAGAGGAACTGGAATGCTGAGCTATCAGAAGAGCCACCAGGATTCCAACTGCTTGCCAGGATGGAGGGATGCATAACTGGAGAGACAGAAAAATCACAGAGAGATCTGAGAGAGGGAGGGAATGAGGAAGTTATCAACACCTAGAATTAAACAATCAGTCAACAGAGATTAATTGCAATGGGAAGCAAGGAAGGGCTGTGCAATACCTGAAGTATTCAATTATAGCAGAGTGAAAACTGTACTTTCAGGAACTAGTTGGTGGCCAAGTAAGTCAGATTTCCCAGAGAAGCTGTGCCTCCCCATCTGTGTCAGCGTGCAAGACCATGTTGGATGGGGCTTGGAGCAGCCTGGTCTAGTGGAAGGTGTCCCTGCCCATGGCAGAGGGTTGGAATGAAATGGTTTTTGATGTCCCTTCCAACCCAAACCATCCTATGATTCTGAGTTGGTTAAAACACGTGAAACAATTAAAACTCTGTGACCCTAGCTTTTGCAAAGGAGAAACACAATCCTTCACTCTACTTGAGGCCTTTGCACATTGCCCAGAGAGTGACATTACAGAGTACAGATGGACAGATTGCCTCAGGACATCCCTCAATTACACCTCATCTGTAACAGGCGCCACATCACCAATGAGTTTCTAATAGGACAAAGTTCAGGAAGGGTTTGGCAAAAGGAGAATTAATTCAACGTGTCTTATAAGAAACCAGTGGAATGTAGGAGAGGAAAGAGGCATGGTTTCAAGGTGATGAAGTCACTTGTGGAAGGTAAGGTTTTTTGGTAAGTACAGGCATGCAGTTCAAGAATCAGACCAGAGACCAAAGCAAAGGCCTGGTAAGGACACGGTGAGTCAGATACCAGGCAATGGGCAGAAACATTTTTCAGTGTTGTAAAATAAGACTATTTTTTTTCCTCCTACAGTGCTTAATTGATCTCTGGATCTCACTACTATAAAGTATTACTGGGCATGCAATTTTGCAGGAGGAGGGTATAGTTGGGAATACTCTGAGTTATCTCACAGTGGATAGATGCATAATGGAAATACAATATAACATAATTTCTCATACTTTGGGGTATACAATCATCACTGTTGACAGGTTTATATGGAAAATTAGTCCATAATTGCGCAAAGGGAATTCTTGTGTCTTCCTCTGAGGACCTCTTGGAGGAAGGATACTGGAGTAAAAGCATTCCTAATTGTATCCAGCATGACTCTTCCTATATCTTAGAAATATTTTCTATTTCTGACTTACATGATAAAGGGAAAAAAAATCATATATCTTGCAGGTTATATAAATTTCAATAAGAACAGAAGTTTAATTTCTATGAATGGCATTCTTGGGAAAAGCAGAAAGATCCAAACAAAAGCAGTGCACTGGATGTTTTACAGGGCTATCCTACCTACAGGCGTCTAATGGAAGTGCAGTGGTTGGTATTCAGTGAATGTCTCCCATTAAATCACTGCCTTAATTACAGGGCCCCCTGAGACTTCTTCCACTGAGGCCCATTTGGCTATGTAGCATATGTCCAGATCTATAGAATACAGAATTGCTTTTTCCTCTCTCTACATCTTGACTTTTTTTTTTAAATTTTATTTGAAAATCTGCAATTAAATGCAAATTAATGTTAAGGGAAATGAGTAGAGGTCTACACATCTTGAGGTTCATAGGGCATCTGACTTCCCTGGAGGGGTGGTCCATTGGATGCTGTTAAGTGATCTTTGATACCTGAGGTTTTAGGTGCCTCAGATGACACATATTCACAGTGAAGATGAAGGGAACCACATTGGATTAGCCTGTGGTATTCCTGACATTTAAGGAAAGAGACTAAGCTCTTCTGCTGGTATCTTGGATGAGACCTCCTGAATTCTGTGGCTGTGCCAGTTAATAGAGTGAAACGTCTGAAGACGTAAAGAATAATTATTCTTCTGGATGGTAGGAGCATATGATGGAATTCCCCATCCTCTGATAAACATATCTACGAGCAAGTGATCAAATTGAAATACTTTTAGTTCATAAGCAGCTAATCTGCAAAGAAATCTCTCCCTTGTTCCTCCCATCGCCTTCACAATATTATTTTCATTTCTATCTAGATTTGTTTTCTTGTTAGTCTGTGGCCTCCCCCTAAGGATGTAACTGCAGATGGATGAATTATTTTATTTTATTAAATATTATTCTTGGCTTTTTGGAGACATTTTTTGTTTTGCTTTAATGACTATTCCTTCTGGTGTTATTTCAGTTTTCAATTACAACTTGTGTGTGTATGTGTCTGGTACACTACCATTTTGTAAATGGATGTATGCAGTTATTGTTAATTGATTCCCCAAATAAACCCAAATGCTTGCATTGAAATAATGTATTATATTTCTTGCATGCCACTGAGCTGGATGCCTTCCAGTTTGGCATCTACTGCTGCTCTGGAGGTGGGCATCTTTCTCTCTCTCCCATTACCCCTGGAGTGAACAGAGATGGTTATGTCAATTTTCTCTGCAGAACTCAGAGCACTGGCTAATGTCTCTTAATAGAAGTGGTCGAAGTTGCACTTCTAAGTGTGTTTAGCCATCTAAACAAATGGTTGCTTTTAAAAAAATCCAAACATCAAAACATTGAATATCAACAATTCACACAGGCTTCAGTGAGGGTTTTTACTGCCTGAAGTCAGCCTGTTTGGAAGGATATTTTTCAAAAGCAGCCATTACTGCTTCTACAAAAACCAACATCTGCTTGAGAGTTATCTAAGACATGAGAATTAATTCACAATTAGTCCTTTAGCCAGTTTTTTGCCGTTCTCCCTTTTCTTCATTCTTTAGCTGGAAAACACAGACGAAGTCCTTGATGATGGGACAGTGAACTTCATCCGGTTTCAGCAGGTCATCTGGTTCTGCTTTACACCAAAGAAGCCTTTCAATTATTATTCATCCCATATAGGACAGGCATCTGCCTTAAGAGAAGATGAATTATTTCCTGGAGGTGTTTTTCCCTCTTTCGGTGTCTCCCCTCCATCCAGGAAACTTAAACATCCCCCCCCCCCCCCCCCTCAAAACTTAAGCAAGACTATAAGTTGTAGATAGCTAAAACACAGGGAGATGAATTCCAATGTGCAATGAGAATCAATGACTTTATTCATTGAATTCTTTCAAATGCTGTCAGCATTTCTATTTTGATAGTTTGGAATTTTATACTATTAAGTACTTGCTGTCATTCTCACAAAATCCCCCTCAAAAAACATTGAACTGGCCCACTATGCTGGTGGTTGTATGGACATCTGTGATGGGATTTAGTTGCTCACTCACAGGCAACTTAGTGTTGTTTAGACACTGAGGGGTTTTGTGCCTGGTCTCCAGATGCCAAGATGAGACAAATTCCCCGTAAGACATAAAAGGACGTGTACAGGTTAGAGACAGTCCAGAGGAGGCTACAGAGATGTTCCAATGGCTGGAGCCCCTCTGCTCTGGAGACAGGCTGGGAGAGCTGAGGGTGTTCAATTGGAGAAGAAAAGGCTTGAGGGAGACCTGAGAGCCCTCTCCAGTGCCCAAAGGAGAGCTGGAGAGGGACTTGGGACAACGGATGGAGGTACAGGACAAGGGGAAATATCTTCCCACTGCCAGAGGGCAGAGTTAGATGGGATATTGTGAGAAATTCCTGGTAGTGAGAGTGGTGAGGCCCTGGCACAGGTTTCCCAGAGAAGCTGTGGCTGCCCCATCCCTAGAAGTGTCCAAGGCCAGGTTGAACAGGGCTTGGAACAACCTGGCTTATGGAAGGTGTTCATGTCCATGGCAGGGGGTTGGGACTAACCAAGCTAAGTTCCTTCCAACCCAAACTATTCTATGACTCTATAAAGGGAGCTCACTGTCTGCTGGCCCTGAGAGGATAACCCAAATGCAAACATACAGTTGGATCATGCCCCTGATAAAATGCTTTCAAAGAGAAGAAAGCAGAAGCTGGAGAGGAAACTGTGCAAACCATCCAAGGCACAAGTGCCTGGGGCTCACCTGTGCTAATAAACCTCAGATAACTCCCACTATGTGGCACATCTCATCTGCATGGCTACTGCCACATTATAGCAACATCTGAGGTCCTGAAAGCAGAGCTGTGCTGTGGCCTGAGCTGAGCAGCCTGCTAATTAGCCTGGCCTTTCAGTGAGGTTAATTATCGCTGACTTGATACAGCACAAATGCTTTGGCTGCAGTACTGGCTTGGTCGGGACCTCCAAATGGTGTTCTGTTATATATTGCAGTCAAGTACAGAGTTAGCCAGGAAAATGGCTAAACAACTGGAAGGGAGTATGCAAAGCACAAGTAGCAGCTTGCTGAAAATAAACTACTCATCTCTATGATCTTCCTGATTTAGCAAGAGTGGTTTTAATGTGGGGAATATAATAACATCCCCTAAGCAGCTGAAAACCCCTAGAATGATTTAAAAACTGGTAATCCTTCATACCAAAACACAGAACAACAGATATTATTGGGCCTTAATACAAAGAACATCAGTAAGATATATTAGTATTACCTGGTTATCTGCTGACAAAGTTGAAGCCATCATCTTGTCATCTTCTGGCTGAGCATGGTAATGTTTTAGAATTGGAGACACATAAACAATAAAAACCACAGGACCATACAAGGAATTGACAAAGGAGGTAATTTATCTTACTCCAGTATTGATCATTCCTCAGGCACAAAATGCAATACAGAAATGTCAAACATTCTGGTATTGCTCAGTGTGCCCGAGTTTTCTGATGTGATCATGTGGGGGAAGCAAATGCCCTTCTGAACGATGTGGAACAACAGTCTCAGGATGACAGCATCAGAAAAACCCATACATGCGGTACCTTCCAATCCTGCCTCCAAAAGTTAGAAGAAGTCATTCCCAAAAGTTGTGGCTAGGAGTTTAACATCTGACATGAAAACTCTCTTCCTAATCCATACATTTATGTTAGTGACACTAATTATATCATATGGAGAGATTAACCTAATCTGAGTTTTGTTCTTCCCTAGAACTCTTCCTTATTCAGTGGCTGACGTATGGAAACATAAAGTCAATCAAAAAGCAAGACAAAACCACAAAACCTTCCTAAGACTATTTTCACAAGGTGGGTACTTATGTGTTTAGGTGATTTGAATTCAAATTGCAGCCTTGCAGGTGCATGAGTCAGCACAGAATCCTAGAATAGCTTGGGTTGGAAGGGACATTAAAGACCATCCAGTTACATCCCCTGCCATGGGCAGGGACACCTTCCACTAGACAGGTTGCTCCAAGCCCCATCCAACCTGGCCTGGGATATTTCCAGGGTTGAGGTGGCCTTAGCTTCTCTGGACAGCCTGAGCTAGGGCCTCAACACCTTCACAAACAAGAATTTCTTTCTAATATTGAGTTTAACCAACCCTCTTTCAGTTTAAAACCATTCCCTTGTCTTGTCACTATGTGCCGATGTAAAAAGTTGTTTCCCAAGTGACTTTTTTGCAGTCACTTTGGGAGTTTCAAGCAATATACATATAGACAGGTTCAGGCAGTCATCCTTTCCTTGCTTCTGACTTTCATGAACTAGGTTCAACATGCCAAAATAAGCCCTGCTTGAAAATCAGCACATGCCCCACCAGTGCTGGTTGGAGGATGGGTAACTGCCTGCAGAGGCAGACAGCTCTTCTCCAGGGGAGACCTTAAGAAATCCCCCAGGATTTATTCTGGTATCTGCGTCTGACACCAATATAAGTAACCTGGTACAAAACCCCACTGATGGAGAGCTCTACCTAATTTCTTAGTTGGTAGACATGAGCCTTTGCTACATGCCAGTTGCAAGGGCATTTTTACAGTCAGACTTTGTGCATCATTTTCCTTTTGAATACTTGTAAAGGTCATATTGGTCTTGGCTACTCATTTATTTCCTTTCTCTCACTGAATTTTTAACAATGACAGGCGTTCATCCAAAGCTCTGGGCTCCTCTACACTACATTAAAATTCACAATGTCATTTGCTTTCAGTAAATATATTCAAATGAGCTGCCTTCAAACCCATAAATGACTCACCATACAATCAATCATAATTGCAGGACCCTGAATTTCTCCTCTACATGTTGTCCTTTAATGCCCAGAAGAAACACATGATGTAACTCTTACCAAAAACTGCTTGTGGAAAAGAAATTCGATGTGATCATTTTTATTCCCCAAGGAAAACTTGGTAAGTTAATTACAGGACCAGTTTTGGCTGGAAATTGAAACAGATACATGTAAATTTTATATTACCACTCAGAGCTGTGGGTGTCTGCACTTAAGAAAACTTATCTTTCTAATCAATTATTAAGTTTCAAAATGGAACATGTGCTTCTCTCTTACTTTCCCATAAACCTCCCTGACAATTTTAAACATACATATTCACATGCAGGATGTCTGCTTGTTAAAACAGTACATGGTCAAAGCTTCCAGACGGTTAA
>JAWWLZ010000094.1:68149526-68164641 GCA_035041345.1 Poliocrania exsul | reverse complement strand
TTTTCACTGGACATCAATTACTGCAATCAACCTTGGAAGCAGTCCAGTGAAACTTAATAACCTGTGGCACAGGTGATCTAAGCAAGATGATCCTTTGGCCTTAAAATCCCCATATGTCAGGGATGGTGAAGAGCAGAGCCCCATATAGCAATGGAAAGAGATCCAGAGCATAAATGGTGGAGGGGCAGAGCAATTACATTCAAGAGCTATGATTAGGAGAGCCGTATCATTCATTTTTTACACCTAAATGTCAGCTTGATGTTAAGTGGATGTTTTGGGACCATGAGGATGGCATAAGGCCTGTGTACATAGAGAACATGCACATAAGCCTTATTTCATTACCAGATTCCTTTGATGAGCTCTCCTTGGAGCTCTGGAGAAGGGATGTGCTCTGTCCAAAGAGAAATTACCTTAAGCACGGAGAAAGTGCTGTGAAGCACTGGCAATTCTCTTTTAGCACAGTTTGTGCCTGGCTCTGTTTTTGTCAATTAAGATATGGTATTTCCTTAGTGGAAGAACCTACTTTGTCAAGCCTTCTCTCAGCTCATGGTTTACTGCAAATATTGGTTTACAACATGGATGTTTTGTTGGTGAACTTTCTACTGGGCTGTTACTTGATTTCAGTAATGAATTCCAGTCTCATTTATTTATTTAGTTACTTAGTTACTTCTTTTAAGGAGTTTCTCAAGAATTATGTGTCACAAAGAAGTATCTTGACTAATTCAAGGAAGTAAATTCCAAGAGCAGGAAACCTCAGCATGAGAATTAAATTTTGTAAGAGACACACAAATTACAGTATGTTCTCATCATGGCAGAGGTCTGTACTGAGACACAGAACTGCAGGTAATGCCATCTCATCCCGTGGAGACTGCAGCAGGTCAACTGGCTGGGCTGACAGCTGAAGCTGCAAGATATTAATCATAGAATCCTATGATGATCTGGAATGAAAGAGACTGTAAAGATCATCTAGTTCAACTCCCTCTATGGGGGAGAGATGCTTCATCACTCCGCTCAGCTTCGTGGTCTCCTCTGGATTTCTGGGTTTGTTCCAACATCTCCACACCCTTCTCCTGTTGTACTCCAGGGCTGGAGGTGTCTCTGCAGGTGCGTGTCACCAGAGGGGGCAGAGGGGCAGAGTCCCCACCACCTCTACTGCCCACACTGTAGGATCAGCCCAGCACTCAGGGGGTTTCTGGGCACCAAGTACACATTACCAGGTGATGCTGAGCTTCTCATCCACCAACACTCCACTTCAGGGCTAGCCTCAAGCCAGTCTCCACCCAGCCTATATTTTTCCTGATTATTAATAAATAATTTTCATTTGTAAACAAAAGAAATCATCTATGAGGAAGGTAAACTATACTGTGTTAGGAAACTGGGGCACACAGCAAGGTAAGTTGCTATTGCCGAAGTCTCTTAGTAGACTAGTGTCAGTCACAAGCAGACAGGGCAGACTTCCTTGAGAAAAGATGAAGTTTTACCCAATACCTAGCAGAAAAAAAATCTCATTTCTCTGAAAGCAGGGAAATCCTTCCTGCCTGTAGCTGACTGGGACAACCACATATCCCTGAAATGAATGATGCAATCACTAAATACAAGATGCTTCTTTTGCTGTTTAAAATATATTCAGAAAGCTATTTTGAACCCAGATCTTGATCTGTAAACTAAATTTTGAGATGTGATCTGTCAAAGTTGTCAGTAAACAGGAGAGGAGATCTCCTGCCAGCCTACTAGCTAAATTTTTAGAAAAGCATATTTTTCTTTGGATATTAAATGAATCTTATTATTTCTGAGATAATTTCTTATTTGAAAATGAGTGCTTCCTTATTACTTGTGCTTATTTTTCACTGGGACAGCTCTCCTACCTCTTTGGGTATTAGAGGTTTAATGTATAAATGAATGCTGGATGTGCTGCATAAGTAAAGTCTTATCTGAAATGCTAAATTGTCTTTGTCACTAGGAACCTCTCTGAACTTCATAACTAAAAAAGGACGAAAAGAAAACAGAAGAGGAGGAATGGACGAAAAGAAAACTCCAGTATTTTTTTAATTCTTTGTTGCAAAGTACCAATTATTTCTGAATTAGAGGAATTTTTGGTGAGAGAAAACACTGCTGATATTTTTCTGAGGATATTTGACATTTATCCTTGCAAGATGAAGGTCAAACACTGTGCAGGCAACACTTCTCTCTCCATCCATCACCAGACACTGAGCTCTCAGGCACATCTCTGCTTCCAGAACTGACACCTCAGAGCTCAGATGTGGAGACCAAACCCTGTTACAACTCAAATGCTCCAGCTCTTCCTGGCCATGGAGCTTTGTATAACCCAAACCTTACATCCCTGCAGTGTGATTTGCCTGTCAGCTTTTTCTCACACAGTAAAAAAGCCCTGAATGATGAGCTATGACAGCACCAACTCCTAAAACAAGTCATATTATTGTCTTTCTCCACACTGCATGTTCCCCACTCACATAAGTTAGCATTTTTCTTGGTTTGTCCAAGCAGCAGCAGAAACCTCTAGTATTGTACTTCTGACACTGACCAAAGCTAGATACCTTCCAGATGGTAAAAAATAATCTTCACAGACCTAGGAGGCACTGATGTGGTACTGTATCAGCTGACTCCAGCTGTTGGTTACCTAAACCTGGTGATTTTTGTTTTCCTTAATGTACATCAGCTGCAGAGCTTATTGTCACATAACATTTACAACTGTCTAATATCTGTATTCTCCTCCAAATCAGGAATTTTCTCAATACCAATCTATGATGTTGCAAATAAATTATATCACACATTAGGATACTTGTGTTGACCCTTTAAAATGCATTCACAGAAGCACTCAGAGGACTGCATAAGATTTAGATGAACAATTTCACTTATACTTATCATTAGTGTATATATTTGTGAGAGGAATTTTTATTTACTGAGCTAAATCAGGAAAAATAACTATCCATCATAATTTTTGTCTTTGGAAGCAGCATAATATATGCCAAACCAAACATGTAACTTATCCATCTTTCATAGCTTTCTTTGTGCCCTATAACTGCACAGCAGCTGCTTTGTCAAATGACCAAGAAATTAGACTTTGGCAAAACAGGGGTTTTCATCAGCATATGACCTTAAGATAACATTTACATTTCAGGAGATGCTGTTCCAGTCAGAACAGAACTGCAGGGCAAAATCACATCTCTGAATACTCATGGAGGCATTTGACAGAAAAGCTAATAAACGCACTAGATTAGTACAGTTTTATTTTCCATAAATCTGGGACATGCTAAGCAATGTCAAACTGGTTCCCGTGCCTTTAAATGAATAAATAAACCCAAGCTTACTCTGAAGCTCAGAAGTGAGGTGGAATTCATTTAGCTCATTAACATTTAAATGATAGATGGACAGGGTAAACTCCTTTCTTTTGAGGCACAGAACAGACAATTTGGAGGGGAGAGCAGTGGTGTTACATGAATGTGGGCTCCCAGGCTTAGATGATTGGATTCAGATGTTTCCAAGGAAATTATTTGCTCCAAAAGGGCTCTTTGGTTGCTAACAGGTCTAGCGATCATATTTAAAATGTTTTTACTCACAGTCAGGCTCCTATATCTTCAGTCACATAGGATTTACTAGAGGGCTTATCCTTGGGCTGCTCTGTTGAGTGCAGAGAGTGCAGAGTGTTTTCAGAGAGTTAGGCTGCCAAGACATACAAAGTGAAAAACAACATGTTCAGAGGGGAAATATTTTGATTTTGCCATTTTGGCAATAATTTATTTCCCACTTTTGCAGTAGGTCATTTTTTCCCTCTCCTAGCTTGAAGAGAAATTTGAAAGTGAGAATGGTAACAGGTAGGTTTTTAGTTTGTTCATTTATAGCATGAGAAAAAGAGACACCGGGTAGCTGAGAAGAAGGTTAGATCTTTGTACTTGCCCCAGGATGAGTAGAAAGAAACATTTCACTATATTGTATATTAATTTATTTCTCCATCAGCCAAGTTCTGATGAGAAGAAGGAATAAAATGGTAGCTTATTCATATTTGTCTTATTTAAAAGAGATAAAAAGGCATCCTAAAATAGAGGAGAGAATAGGAGGTTTCACATGTGACACTTATGTATCAAAATCACAAATATCTTGCTTTATTTCTGGCTTTCTTGTAACCTTGAAGCTTGATGTGGACTACGCTGGCTCGAAGGATACACCCACACCATAGGTAGAGCCCTTCCCAAATCTTCGTTCATGAAGCCTAGCCGTGATGGTCATGATGAAACTTGATGTAAACTTGAGTCAGAGCTATGGGCAATTTTGGTGTGTACAGGCCTGTGACAATATTTTGAAGCTGGTATTAGACACAAGCAGTGACATGAGGACAAGGATGGAGATAACTGTGGGAATAAGGCCCGCCTTATAACTGTTGTTCATGGTAACAATTCTTCCTAACAAAAGAGTTCTTAAACAAATTGTCCCACATGTGTCTTTACTCAACACACTTTTAGTGGCCATCAGAGTGGTGACAAACTCTTACCCATCCCTGCCAGACCCTAGGACAAGCATTTTCCAATTCTATGCATCAGAAGCCTAGAGCTGACTTTTGACCTTTCTTGCTGGTGCTTTCCTATACCTCCCTCACATTTCAGACCTCACCTGAGATGCAGATGAATATGGTCTGAACTCTTTAGCTCTGAGCACACCCTCTTCTACTTCCTAGATTTTCCTTCAAGTGGGAAAAATACAAATAAAAAGTCTTTCTTGTAATTTTTTACAGGAACAAGTCTTGCACCATCATAACTTATAAAAAGAAAATATAACAGATACATCTAGATGCATCCTGTACTCCTGGACATGCACTGAACTCTGCCTCCAAATATGCAAATCCAAACCCATGAATGGTGCTCATATACCTAGGCACCTACTTTGAGCTAATAACAATTTTGCCCAGAGAGGAGATGTGTGGGTACCATTGCTAATGGTGTAGCTCTTGCAAAGTGAGTGATGACACTGGACTACAAACACGGGTTTAGTATGTTTTACTGTTTTCAAGGAACCCAAAGCTTTCTTATTTAAGAGTTGGGAGTAAGAGAATCATTAAGAAAAGGCAAAAAGGTGGAAGGGTGATGTAGGACAGTGAAAACAATAGGATGATCCTTAATGAGCAGTAAAGAGGAATCTGGATGAAAAAAAAGGTTAAATGACTTTTCACCCTGAATACCAGAGAATTTTGTGTGAGCAGATTGATAGTACTTGTGGATCTGCTGCAAAAAGGGCACTGGGAGTGATTCAATATTTCAGTAGATTGGATGTGTCAGCAGAAACCATCCTGGGATAGTGTTTTATTTGACACCCAGCCCAGGAGAAAGACCAGAGCAGGAAGGGCTGCAGGGTTGGTTGGTGGTGCTTGTCTGGATGGTTCTGCAGAGAGGAATCTGACAGAGAATTACAGGGGTGGAGGGAGCTGTGAGTCTTTTTCTCCTAAATAATGTAAAAAAGAAAATAATCCCAAGTGAGTTCTCCTTGTCTCAGGCATGGACTATCTGACAGACTTGCCTAATGAAATGGAGTGTAACTAGAGTGTCTAAGCTGATTCCCCTTTTCTTGAGTTCCCCTTTCTTGTCAGTAACAAGGCTCCAAAAAGGCCACTTTGTTCAAAGGGCTCAGGCCTTTTATCCCCTGTTTCTTGTTCTGGAACAACTTAAATTTCTTAACACAAGTAGAACACAATGCAAACTGCATTGCTTTTGGGAAGGACTTTAGTGGGTGAGGTTGAGATTTCCACTGAGGAAGTGTTCTTAGAGAAGTTTGTTGATGGCAGGTTTGTAAATGGCTTGGCTATTCATGGGTTGATCTGTTGGCATTTTCTCTCTTTCTTCTCACCCCAGTTGAGGAGTCTACAGTAGTATTACTTTAACACACACAAATACAATGAGATGAAAAGAAGTATAAAAATGTATCTGAAGATTTGAGGAGACAGAGAGGACAGAGGAGAGGGACTTTTGTTTCTACAGCACCAGAGAATGAAAACATCTGTTTCCAGTTGACTTACATTCCTAAAGATGTACTAGTACTTGATCAAACCCATCCAGCGGAACTTGCCTGACCTATGGCGTTTATGTCAACATTATATAGCTGGCTCATGGGCAGCCATTCACTGGCCAGGTAACTAACAGAGTTGAGGTATTTTCTGGTATTTTTATTTTATTTTAAGGAGTTAGGCTGCATTTGCAAACCACAAATTGCATTTCTCCACTGTCAACAGTTGCAATAGTTCTTGTGGATGCCTCATTGCTCTGGCATTGAGCCTCAGCCACGGTGCTATTTCCCCTGTGCCCCCTTTCAATTGCTCTTTATCAACTATCCATCCCTCTGATTCCTTGGCATTGCATCCTGGAGTTAGGCAGGCATGCTGCACCTCACCATGCTGCAAGTGCTTTTGTTTTTGTTGGCTTGGGAAAAGCTGCTGGTGTCAGTTTCTTTTAAAATATATTGTGCTAAAGAGAGGAAAGGAAGCTGAGCTGCAGAGCCTGAGGGCTCCATTCACTGCTAAGCTTAACCTCTTCAGGTCAGCTGCCAGCAGCTACCAACAGTGTCTCTCAGCATCTGGTGTTGAAGAGTGATTTGGTAAAGCCCTCCATCACGTGCCTCCCTCTACACTCAGGAGCTGTCCTCCTGATTTTAGTGAGACTATTCAAATGTAGGTGGCACATGGAAACCAAATGAAATATAGAGGTGTTTTCCTTTTTATATATTACACACAGGAATGAATGACTTTGTTGATGCTCATAGGTCCTGCAGCCACAATATAGTTTCTTTAAAAAGTTTTTAAAAATCCTCTTGTTTAGTTTCTGAGGAATGAACAATTGGTATTCCATCCATAAGTTTAAAGTTTATTCCCTCATATTTACCATGGAACACGCTCAGACTAGGATTACTCTAAGCAGCACGTGGAAAGCGTAATTAAATAGCATATTACAAGCTGAGGTCTGGCAGTACTTTTCAATTTAACTTGAGCAAAAAGCAGCAGGTTTTTTGGCCAGTAGACCAGTATCTCATCACCTTTGCTTGCACCTAGCACATATCCACAGATGGATCAAATGGAGCCTACCTCCAGGAAAAAAGTAGTACTTACATCCTGGGCACAGACTGAAATGTCTCAACTGCTTCTCTGCCTTGTCAAGGATGTTCTTTGTGTAAATTCATACTTAACCTCTGCACATGGTGTTGAATTTTAGTTGCTGGAAAGACCTTCATACAAAAGTGCAGTTTTAGGGTTACTCATCAAATCCCAAACATTGCAGATTGTGTGCTGGTGATTGTACATCATTTGAACAGATCTGAATTACCCTATGGCTCCCAGAAACACTCTCATAGCCTGGAGTGAAAATTACTTTGACAGCTTAGGGTGCTTATGAGAGAAAATATGGCAGGACAAAGGCAAACAGAGAAGTGACCTCAGGGTAGTCCAGTTATCCTCCAGAGAGCACTGTACACATGCACTTACTCCTGCAAGTCCAGGGGAAGTTATCTCACATTTTCCTCTGGGCTGGGTCTGTATAGGCAATGTTATCACAGAGGGGTGACATGCCAAAAATGCACAGTGTTCATCTGCTCTTGACTATTGGAGCTCCAGGACTGTCACAATTAGAAGCTGCTGCATTGCTGATATTACAGGATTTGCCTTCTTTTCTGTAAAAAAGATTGCCCTGTGATATGTGCATCTGGAAAATCCTCTGATATGCACATCTCTTTTCCTATAAAGGATGTGGGCTCTGTATCCCAAATTTTCTGCTGGGGAGCTGGGGCAGCAGCCCTTGTCTTTCTCATTCTGGTGAGAGTTTGTGAGCGGTGAAGGAAGGGGAGAAAGGTCTTACGAAAGACTCAGATCGGATCTGGAAGTGACTGAGACCTGTTAAGCGCAGAGCCATTTTTAGACCCCTGCTGTATAAATATAGTTCTTGCCACCAGCACCTGCTCTACCAATAAAGTATCATCTGTGAGATGTCACTCACTGACATTCAGTGTCACGTACAGAAGCAGGCCAAGCATTTGCCGAGCTGAGTGTGTTCTCTACAGGGAGAAATATTGCTACAGATTATATGACCTGGATAACATTTGACAGGATTATGCCTCCATACATGTTTGCTCAGCACCTTATGCAGTGAAGTTCCCCCAGTTTGGAGCCACAGGACATTACTGTAACCTGAGCATTATTTATGTTGGCAACTGAGAGATAGAGCATGGGTGAGGAAAAAGAAGCATTGCTAGTGAATGAATTTGAGTGTTACATCATTCATAGCACCAAATATCTTAATATTAATATGAGACTGCACTGACCTAAACACAGCAGAGAGTCTGTCCCAGAAGCTTTATTTTCCATCAAGATCTTGATTTTCAAAACTCACACATATTTTTATATATTTTTGTGGCTCAGAATTGCTCTTTTCTGCATGACAAATGCAATTCAGTAAGTGGTGGAAGAATTTTCCTCCAGGAGAGGAGAGAGGCAGCAGAGGAGGAGAGGAGGTATTGTTGTGCCCATGCCTAGCAGCTCACACAACTGTAGTGAAGGTACAATTGCTTACCCCTATAACCCACTCATCTCTTTCCATTTCCCATGTGGAGAGAGAACTGCTCTTGCATCTTACAGTCTGGGTTTGTCTAGAGCAGGTTTGATACTTCAGTCAGACTTTGGCAATTGCCTGTCCCAGCTCAACTGAGATATACCAGGGCAGGCATCTTGGGTTCAGGGTGGAGATACCAGCTGCTGTCTGGAAATTCCCACATTGAGCTTGTGGGCTCTTATGCTGCAGTCACTGCAGGTATTTACCAGCATCACTGATGCTGGACCCTGCAGGTAACTGGGAGATGAGCAAGCACGTGGAGGAGGTGATGCATCTGAAAACACTCCCTGGCCATGATACCACCATTTACCCCACTTAGCCACTTGCTGAACTCAGGGATATTAAGAGCATTGCTTTCCAATCCTAGCTTTCATAAAATGCTATTGTCATTCTTACTGCTTTTCAAACCCTCTCAGCTTAGCTACTGAACTGTGGGCATGCAGGCTCCTTTCTCTTTCCTTTTGCTGTCCCCCCATCCTCTTAGCATGCACCTGCAGTGGCTTTCAGCATGCTTTCATGATCTCTCTTTTGATTTCTGCATATATGTTCAAATTGTTATTTCCCAGCAGATGTGTCACATGAAGGTACTGAATTCCTAGCCTTCCGACCCCTCCCTTAAAGCCCTGAATCTGCTCTCACAGAAACACCAGTTTTATTGTAACAGAGCTCAGCACTGAAGCTTCATTCTCAGATTTGTCTGTCTTAAAACAGAAGATGTTATAAATATTGTCGATGGCGAAGCAGCAAGCGTAACCTCCAAATCTCCCCTGTTCAGATCAGATGTAGCCTTCCTGCTGTAATCATTCCTCTCTCCCCCTCCTCCCCTCCCTTCTCTCTCTTTTTGGATATGTGTTTCTCTCTGACTGTGATTCTGCAGTGGCAGAAAGGGGTCAATCTATCTGTAAAAGATGGACTCAGCCAAGCTTTTCTAGCTCTTTCCTGCTGATGGCAATTATCCGGAGGTTGGCAGCAGTCCCAGAAACCTGCAGTTCCTGCAGTCCTGCTGCTGTGGGCCTGCTTCACAAAGCCAGCATCCTAAGAGGATCACTTGGTGTGATGCCCAGGAAATGACAAACAGAAAAGGTCACACGTACTCCAAAAAGATATACTGCTCGGCAAATTTAATTGACATTGTGCAGCTTTTAAAAACGTCCCTGCAGACATTCCAGCATTTAACAGATGCAAGCAAAGAACAGAAAAATAACAGGGCTTTAGAGAAAGAGCAGAAAAAATACATTCTGTCCCCCCTAAAGAATTTTTTCATACCCCAGTAATATCCTTTCACATGGTCTATTGGATCAGGATAATTTTTCTTTACCCTTGGCATGGCCAGTGAAATCTGCCATCCCATCCCCCAGCCTTCCTTTCTTCTTTCACATGCACACTGCTGTTTTTTAAATCATTGAGCTTTCATTTCACAGAGTAACTGTCCTTTTTTGTTTGTTTGGTTGGTTTTGTTTTGTTTTTCTTTGCCTTGCAAGTTTGTTAAAATATTATAAGACGAATCAGCTTTCTGTCAAGGCCAGTACTGTGCTCTGTGGAGGTTCACCATTGTGTCCTGCGTTATCCAGCCAGAGGGAAAAAATTCTGTCTGCATCAATAGGTTTTTTCTTTAACAAAAATTAACAGGACATCTGTGGAAATTTAAGAAGGTGTCTGATATCTAACACTATTAGTAAGAAGTGGTGGGAATGCAGGAGTGGCCAGAGTGAATTTAGAGCAAAGGCAGGTGGTTCAGCAGGGTCTGGTTCAGCAGGGTCAGCACTCAGCAAAGACTCAGCTCTGTGTTTCTTTTTTTTTTTTTATTTTTTTTTTATTTCAGCCTCCTTTTGCTAGGAACAAATTTAAAATCAATTGGACTTTGTGGTTTCATTTTTAATATTCCCCAATTAGATGAAAAACAGTGGGAGAAAAGGAGAAGCAAAGTATGACTACTGAAGATAAAGCAGACATGACATAGCAGGCCTGGATACTTGTTCCATTTACACCCACGCAATTTGGGATGAAAGGCATCATCTTCCCTATATAGCTGGAATCATGCAGTCACCATGACTTAGATGGCTGGGATAGTAAAGAAGCAAGGTTTGACTCCATTGGGAGCTTTGAATTGTCAAATATGAGTCCCAGTAACTGTGTCAGCTGGACTGCTATAGAGAGGAGGAGTGGATACTTCCTAAGCTTTCAGAAGATGCTATTCATATAAAGGGCCAAAACTGCCCACTTGCAGAGGTGGTGTAAAGTACCTGGTGCATCAGCCTAAACACCTCAGGGCTGTTATAAAGCAAACACAAACATTTATGTGGTATTTGCTCTGATTACTATATTTAAGAAGAATTTACTACCATATCTAGACTGTGAGTGTATACCCATATAGCATCTGTGAAACCTGGTCACTTATTTGCCTGAATGTAGCTAGACTTTAGTCAAGCAATCTTACAACTAGAATTTCAACATGAAATCAGTGGGATAAATATTTTCTATTTAGCCTGAGAGCAGCATTAGCAGAGATTTTACAGAGCATAGCAGCAGTACAGCAACAGCCTGTAGAAAACAGGGAAGAAGGACAAGGGAAAACAATTTTGCTTTGAAATAATAAAGCACACAGATGGAAGTGACAAAATGCACAATACACCAAGCAAGTCATAGAAGGTATGGAAACATATTTTGACTCTTTTTTTGCAACAGACAAAAACACCCCATCATTGTGGTGTTTGGAGGGGAACCTAAGATTTCCAGTCCACTCCTGTGCTTGAAAAGAAGGTCATACTAAAAGAGAGGGGACTGGATAGTGACAGACCCATATTGAGGCAAATTTTTCAATCTCAGTTTCAGTCTGCTTCAAAAGAAGATCCCACTGGGAAGAAAACTGAATCTTGTAGATTAAGGAGAGGCTAAAACAGAGAGGTGGGGTAAAATTTCAGGACTTTATTCCCTCTAGTTCTGAACAGGATTTGGCCATCCTTCAGCCACCTCAGAGTCAGGACAAAATCTCAAAAGTCATGACTATAAACCTCATTTAAGTGCCTGCCCCAAGCCATGTAGACTAGGAAAAGCATTATGCCTTCCCTCAAAGTATCCTTTGGAACTAGTGCAACCCCATAACAGTTTTCAGCTCTGAAAAAATTTCTTTTGGTTCAAAATGTTCTGACTTCAGGAAATGTGTGAACAAATAATCCTTCAATTTACATAGCATTATAATAGGATTTTCTCTTCCTCATGGACAATTCTAGTCTAAAAACCTGCTATCAGAAATAGTTAACTTTCCAACAGACATTGTTTCCGATAAAGGGTTCTTGCTCTTGACAAAACCAGTGTATATTAAGTGACTCATAACAGTGTAGTATAATTGCCTGGTTTCATAACACACTCTCCTATTACACTGGACTTCACAGAAGCAGTACAATAAAGTTCAGAAGTTGATCTCCTCTTTACTTCAGACTTCTGTTGACACAATTATATTGGTCAGGAGAGGCAAGAGGTGAGATCTCTGGCTGTAGAGCGGCAATCAAGAAAAGCCTGACTGTAAAAAAAAGGCAAAGAAGCCAAAACTGAGCTTATATCATGGCACTGCTTTTGCTTCAGGATGTGGGACAGAAGATGAAGGACATACTTTCCCTCCCCAAACAGCTTAAACTTTTGAAGTTATATCTTTTGAGGGGGAAAAATCAGTAAAGCACCTTGACATTTGAAACACAAAATGTTTTCTGAATTAAAGCTTGATTTAGGTCTCCTGTCTCAAAAAAAAAAAAAAAGAAAAAAAAGAAAAAGAAAAAAAGGCGAAAAAAAAGAGCACAATCCTTTTGACTACAGGAAACCTGCCAGCTGTGGAAATATTAAGAATTTTACTGCATGCAAGTGAGCTGTTCTTATTCCATCTGCTAAAATGGTAAATTTTTGCATATGCTTGTTTTGACTGATACCCAATTCTGAGTACTTTGCAAGGTTGTTACACAGGCAAGTCTGGTAAAAATTTTTCAGCCTTTGCGAGCCCTGTAAGATGACTGGTTTGTTAGAGGAAAGTGACAGGATAGATCATGACTTAACTGGAGAGAGACAAAATTTGTAAACCACTGCCTGGTTTTGTCAACAAAAATATTATTAAATGCAAGAAGATGCTGTAGGTTTTCTGGTCAAATGACAAAATAGCCAAAATGGTTAAAGAGCGGCATATACATCCCGATGAAATTATTGTAATTTATCCACTAGTGATATTGTGCAATTTAATGTTGGATGGATTTTATAAATCTTGTTTTCACTTATAGCTACTAAGTGTTTTGAAATCTTAGTAGATTAAAACTTCAGGAAAAACATAAAATCTCACTTTGAACCCCTCCCTTCTTCTCATGGAACATTTAGAACTGGAATAACAAAATAATTCTAGGAATAAACCCCTGTGGTGTGTCAGTGTGAAATATTGTCAGTGGGAACTCAAAGATTATGTAGTCTTGGGAGAAACAAGAGAACACAATTTAATTAAAGATTCTTATTTTAATTGAAAAACGGTATAATTTTTTAGTTCAATCTTTGGGAAAAAAAAAAAAAAAGGATGAACTGGATTATAGCCATGTCTGATGGATGTTTCTTACTATTACACAACAGTTTATGAGGGAATCGTGGAATCTTGCAGTAATTTTGTGGAAGGGACTTCTGGAGGTCACCTAACCCAATACTGCCCTCAGATCAGGACACACAGTATAATTCTATTTCCAACCAAAACTATGGGGTAATCAGAGCAGGAAGGAGGTCATGACCAGTTGCCAGGGGGTGCAGGTTCAGTGCCAACACGATCGGAAATCAAGCATGTTAGTGCCATGCACAGGGTGATTCCCAAACTGGGAGGACCTCAGGGAAGCGCTGAGAGTTGCCAGGAGCCTGAAATGGGGCTCTAATCCTCAGAGCAGTTCCGGGCCCTTCAGAAAGGAGAGACATTGAGGACTGGAGCATGTCCAGGGAAAGGAACAGAACTGGGAGGGGGTTGGAGCAGCAGGAGCAGCTGAGGGAACTGGAGGGGTTCAGGCTGGAGAAAAGGAGGCTCAGGGGGGACCTTCTTGCTCTCTGCAACTCCCTGACAGGGGGAGAGACCCAGCATGGTTTGGGCTCTGCTCCCAGGGAACAAGAAGGAGAGGAAACAGCTTCAACTTGCACCAGGGGAGGTAAAGATTGGATATTAAGGAAAAATTCTTCACTGAAAGGGTGTTCAGCCCTGGCACAGGGTGTCCACAGCAGTGGCAGCTGAAGGGATTTAAAAGCCATGTAGATGTGGCATCTGGGGACATGAGTTAGTGGTGGAGTTTGCAGTGCTGTGGGAATCGTTGGGCTTGATGATCTTAGAGGACTCTTCCCAATCCAAACGATTCTGTGATTCTATAATTTCATGATACAAGTTCCAGGCACTCTTCCTATCTATGACTTTTATCCTCCCAGAAATCAGCACAGAATGTGAAAACAGCCTTCATGGAGAACCAGAAACATAATTTCCATCATTCAGAGATAAAAGTATTTTTCCTCTTTTGTATGTATATCTATATATACACATACAAATTTTTTTTGGAAGATCAGATTGTCATCCTCTTCGTTTGTTGCTGAGAGCACAGAAATAAGTCCTGGTGCCAGCATTATACACCTAGTGATCACAACTCTATATTGCATCCTTAAGAGAGGGAAAACCTTGATCTACCCACTCTTTTTAATGTATATCTTACTGCCCTTGATCAGGAAATACTTTGCCCTCACAATCCTCACAGCTCAGTTATTTAAAATATGGTTCTAGTCTCATTAGAGACAAGAAGGGTCAGGACGTTAGTTTAATGTTTTGCTTGAAAGACTTGGGCATTCCAATCTGCACAGAGAATTGTGAAATAATTCTGGGACTTCTGTCAGGTTTGATTTATAACAACATATGTCAGATGTAATTACACCGTCACTCTATCCATTCATTACCAGTGTTTCCCTCTGCAGTGCTCCGCACCAGGTCTCCAAGGGACAGAGTGACCTGAACTTGTTTTGCCAGTGAACAACAGGATTAAATGTCCTCATACCGTCATGTTTTGCAGATTAGTGACTACTCTAAAACTGAGGGGTATGGTCAGAGAGTACAAAGGAGAATAAAACAGAGGTGCTGGGAATACCCTTGCCCAAGTCTGCTCCATAACTTGAATCACTACTAACTGTCCCTCCTGAGAGGACTTGACTCAGACCTGAACAGTGGATATATTTTTAATGTATATTTAATGCATCCTTACCACCTCCAAACTGCATTGGGTACTGCATCTAAGACCTTTGAACCATGCTACATTATCCAGTAACAGAAAATTCATGGGACTCTCAATTTGGTTTTATCCAAAAAAGATATTCCCCAAACCTTTTCTCTGCCTTACTTATCAGGAAGGAGTTTTCCATCAGTGTCAAAACACTGTTTTCTGATGAAAAGTAGAGCAGATACAGGTATAATTATGGAACTACTCTATTGCTTCAGATCAGCATTTACTGGAATAACCAAACTCATAAAATCTTAGCTC
>JAWWLZ010000094.1:68109344-68125174 GCA_035041345.1 Poliocrania exsul | reverse complement strand
GAGGAGTACATTTCTCACTGTGGAGATAATTAACCATTGAAACAGTTTAACTGGGTATATGGAAGACTTTCTGTCACTATAAAATGAGCTAAAGATAACTTATTATTTAAACTCAATTAAGTGCTGGGTGCAGACATAGCTAGCAAGGCTTTGTGGTCTGGTGTTATGCACATCAGATTAGATGGCTATGATGGTCTCTTCTAAATTATAATTCTTCATTAATCATTTCTGTATCAAAGGGATACTTCTTTAGAAAGGACAGGATTTACTCTGAAGACTGCAATTAAGAACACTACATTACCACATAGTTAATTCTATTGGAACATAAATGAGCTATAAAATTTAAAAGGCTTTAAGAAATAAAACCCTATGCACTGCTCTGGCCTTGCTATTTCTGCCCTGAATACTCAGCATTCACAAGATCATCCTCCAGTTTTTAGCCATCAACAGCCATCTAACCTTAATATAGAACTTCATCTTCAGGAACAATAGTATGGAAGACCATCCTTCAGTTCCTTTGCTATTCTCTAGCATCAAATCCCTGTCGCCTCTGAACTGGAGGGACAAAAGAGGTGCTGGAAAGCAAGGTAACACTCTGATTCTGTTTGTTTTAAAGCATCCTTTTAAAGAATCTTGAGAGTAATATAGAGAAATAGCAATTGCTATCTTCCATGCCAACTTTTCCATAAGGATATGAGTCACCTGACTGACAAAATTCATTGAGAAAAGCCTGATTTGGTTATAAGAGAGAATAAAAATCTGAAATGCATTCTGCTGCCAGATCATTAGTGATGCAAGGAACAAACAGAGGGCTTGTGTATGAGCTCTGCATCACTGCTGCAATTGTGTAAAGCTGGAAAAAACCAATCACATTATTACAAAGCAATGCACCGACACTGGCGATGGAGATGTTCATCCTTGATCAGGATCCTACAGAGCACAACAAGTTATGAGATCAGAGAACACAAGAACTTGTACTTCTGAAATATAAACCTGTGCTTGCTAAAGGAATGACTCACATCATCAACAGCTTGAGAAGTTTGCTACCATTTAGGAAATATTGGACTGAGGCATGAAATAGGTTGTGGATTTGTTGTTTCCTACACCAAGGAATACACTCCTCAGCATCAACTCAATGCACCACCAAATCTGTGCTAACTTCAGAGCATTTAGTATTGGTTTAGGTTTTTCCCATGCAAGGTTAATGGAATCCAAGGAAAATATGCAGAAGTTTCTGTTTCTCTCAGGCATCTCACTATAAATATTCCTCTCTCAAATATCGCTCCAGAGAAGTGGAACGCGGAATATGTATGGATCCTTAAGATCTTGCAAACAGTTATTGGTATAAGCAGAATAGTGGGTCTCACTGTGGTAACAAAAAAACCTGAAAGATATACATGAACAGACAAGTGTCACAAGCAGATTCTACATCTGAAATTCTTTGAAACTACCAAAAATATTGAATTAAACTGAAATGCTGCATTTTAACAAAATGAAGGAATCCAAATACAGAGCTGTGAAGACTTTCCAATGGTTATACAGATTTAAAAAGTAGGTTCCCTGTACCAAAAGTGAAGTTATTTGGATGAGCCCATTTATAAAATCAACCTGCAAACTCCAATTGTGTTCAGTTTAAATGTGAGATAAGAGGTAGACAAATTTAAAAAATGAAGGTGAAAGCAAGGCTGATATATTCAATGTAGTTTTTGCTTTAGATGAAGAAATACACTTTAAAAGTTCATTTTTCATAAAAAGAAGGCTTAAGAAGACTCTTTTGCTACACCACAGTGGAAACAATCTGGTGCCTTCAGATTTGTGGAGCATGTAATTTCCATTGGATTAAGATTTTTTTTTAAGTAGTTTGGTCTCTAAAATGATATGCAGACATTCTCTTTACTTTCCCCTGGGTAACTTTGCAAACTTTTGTGTCTGAAATGTTTGTATTTGTTGTGGTTTTGACCTCCTGTGGTGGGTTGAACTTCTGTCTGGAACAGACAGAGTCAATGTGCAAAACCAACATGCAAAACCATTCAGGGCTTGTGTGGTTAAATGAGTCAGTACCCAAAATTCTGCTTTTTACTGCACTTGAGGTGAAGGCAACTTTCCTTACCCTGAGTTTATGAGAATGGATTCTCCTGAGGTCTTGCAAAAAGCTGTGGCATGTTCTTGATTGTCACTGGCAATTGAGAGCAAATGGACCACTCTTTATTTTCATAAAAGAGGTATTTGTTATAGGTTAAGTAACTCACAGTACAAAACTACAATGAACAGAGCCACTGGTGACCCATTGATTCTGAGGGTCTCTCTGGCTCTAAGACCCAGTAATTCTCATAATTCACTTTTTACAAAAAGGTACACATTTAAACCATACAGAGATCAGAATAGGAGTCCTTATCCAGGAGTGAAACAAATCTACATCTTGCAGTTTTATGGTGACACTGTTATCTACCCCTCTTAATTTCACCCCTTAATTTCTCACATTCTCGTGGTACAACTCTGCTGAGAAAGTCTTCCATTGTCAAGATAATCTCAAAAAAGAGATTATATTCTCATCTCTCTACCACCAAACCCTCCAGGAAAACATCGTTCCGGTCCACACAATTCAGTCTTGATAAATAGTCTTTCCAATGGGAAATAAGTTTGTTACTTGACAAGTTTCCAAATGGTTCTAACAAGAGCTGGCAAAGGTCACAATATGATGACAACTTGCTTTCTCTTAAAGCATTTCCCTTTTAGCTGAGGTATCTCTGGACACCTATTCTTGCCTTTCGGTCATTATTCCTTCTGATCCCAGTAGGAAACACCTGCCTGATCTGAGAAAGATGCTGGAAAATTTCTCATGGTGTTATGGGAGAGTTTGAACAGCGAAGGAGATCCCAAGTCTTTTCATCAGTTTTTGTAATTTCTCCTCTCCTGCTTGCCCTGTTCTTTGGCCAAGGTCTTGTAAGACAAAGCCCCAGCTTGAGCTACATATTTTGCAAGTCAGCTGTAGCTGCCAGCAGTAAAAACTCAGTGGCAATATTTACCCACAAAAAATCTGTCAGGGATGTATGGAAATTAGAAAGGAAGTAAGTCACAGAATGGACACATTCATCAGCCTGTTATCTTCCATAAGGAACACCCTAAAATCAGTTCCTTCTTGTACTATGCAGTGTATTGACATTTGTACAGAATGAGACAGACTGTTCCAGTAACGCAGTTAACCATGATCAATGTTAAAAAGTGGGACTCAAAAAGTATTAAAAAGTTCTCAAAGCCACACAGGATGGTAAAATGACAAATTTCCACTGAAATTCTTTGGAAGAGAGACAATAATTTTTATTCACCCTTTTGAAGTATTCGAGTAATTGAGGTACTCATGGACAGGTGTTTTTCTTTCCAGTTTATATGGAGCAACTGGGAAGTAGATGCTTTGGTGAGGGTAGGACTGCAAGAGTCATGATGGGGGGAAAGGGCTTTAGCCTATATATGTCCACGAAAGTAGGTATTCCACATTGTGGGAAATATTTCATGACACTTGGATGTTTTGTCTGTTTTGTTGAGACTCTGTTACATGCTTTTTTGAAGGCTTCTGCTTTCCGCCTTACCCATTTTTCTGAAAATCATGTCCTGTGCCTAGCATAAGAAAAATTCTAGTACTTTACATACATCCTTTCACAATTTTGGCAGAAGACCTAATAATTCTTTTGTCCACTTAAAGTGGGAGCATGCACAGTGTGACCTCCTCTAAAATCAGTTTTCCATTAAGCAATGGAACTCTGAGTTACCACCTCATGCTCAGCATCCTTTGCTCTCTATCCACCTCTCCCCAGCCTTTTCTTTTGTTCCTGTCAGTCTCTTCTACATGCTCTATCTCTGGTTTTGTAGTACTCTTACTAAGTTATAAAATAGTCAGCTTCTTCTCTAGTTTTTTGTTGCTGAAATTCTCTGGAGGACAGTAAGATAACACCAGATTTATACCAAAATAACCATCATCACAAGGTGACCATAGTGCTCTTTCCTAGGCTCAGAAGAAGCTCTTGTCAGAGCTGTGCTTTCTCCTTCATTATCTCAATTTTACTCTGTGTGGCACCTTTCCTGTCTGAAAATAGCTCCAACTGAGCTATGCCTTCACAAGGGTAGATGGGGGAAAGAAACTTGCAAGTCCAGTAATAAACTAGAAGATGATTGTATATTCAAGGGATTTGGACTCATTTCAGAAAGTGTATAGCTTCAGTTTATCTCAGATTGGAAAACATTTTTTTAAATAGGCTTTTCATTTAAATAGGTTTTCATTCAGTTAAAAGTAACTAGAAATTTGATGAATCTTGCTATTAAAAAAACCTCTAGAAAATAAGATATAGGATTAATTACTTTTACAGAAAAATATCTTCAATTAAATACTTTTTTCCTTCTAAATCTCCGTTTGCTTTTTCAGTATAAAAATTTTCCTTAAAATTTGGTCACTCCCTAAGCATTACAATATGGTGAACTTCTTATGATGCATTCTACCTATTAAGATTTCTTGATTTTGAGTCTTCTGTTAAGTCTTAATTATGTATTTTAGCTTTTCTTCTGGTCATAACATCTATTCAAACCCATTTTCTTAAGACAAATTGCCAGCAACAACCAGAGCTCCACTTGCTGATGCAAACAAATGGTAAAGTGTTCAAGAAAAAGTTGACATTGTAAAAATGCAGTAATTTTTTAACATGGCTAATAGTTTCAGCATAAATTTTCCTGGGAAAATAGTACTTGTCTCCCCTGTGCTCAGCACATTTAATACATTTTTCAGTAAAAATTGTAGAAAAACCTTGAAAATTCTGAGAGATTTTGACTTTAATATTCTGCACATCTTTCTGAAGGCTGCTTACTTCTTGTTAGCCAAGTGGACTGGTTATGTATCATGACAGCTGCACATAGGAGTTCAAAGAGCATTTCTCCACAGGTTGTCCTAACAGAAACTGACCTTGGCACACCATGTACAAGAAGTTTCAAAGTTGTTGTGGAAGAACAAAGAGAACAATCTGTACTTAATACCTATCAAGCAATCATATAAACGAGATTATTCTGTGTTTAACCTAAGAGTCTTTTGGCTATCTGAAAAACACTTCAGTAATATCAGCAAAATATGAAGTCATCTCAGTCTACAAAACCAGTTCAACTCTTCTCCTTCAGAAAGAAATAGTGTCTAAGCTTGGTCTAGAATCTGGATTTGGTGCTATTGGAATATAAAAAGTGCACTTTGGGAGGTTTTATCTGATAATGGAAGAAAACCATGCAGTTTCCCAATGTTATGACATTTTTTCCATTTGTCCTGGGAACAGAAAGTGAATCTCTTTCATGTCCAGATGCTGCTCATCACAATCAGAAAAAATATCAAAATCAGCTCTATTGCTATTCTCATCAAAAAAGCCACAGGGGCAAAATTGCTGCTGGTGGTTTTACCTTGCCGTTTGTGCACAAAAAAGCACACATTCATTGAATCATATAATTCTAGGATTATAGAATGGCTTGGGTTGAGAGTGAGCTTAAAGCTCATCTTGTTCCCACTCTGCTCCCATGGGCAGGGACACCTTCCACAATCCCAGGTTGCTCCAAGCCCTGTCCAATCTGACCTTGGACACTTCCAGGGATGGGGCAGCCACAGCTTCTCCGGGCAACCTGTTCCAGGGCCTCACCGATGTGAAACATTTTGCTTATTTATTTCTGAGATTTACTAGATCAAAGTGGACAGGTAAGAATTTTGTTAAAGACAAAAATCTTCCATCTTTAAGGAACAAGTATTATTGTAGGACCCAATGTTTTGGGAATTGCAATAACTACTACAGGAAAAGCTAGGCAGGTAGAAGAAAAAGAATGTATATCATTCCCATATGATATAGCCTGAAGTTTCAAATGAATATGTTTTAGTTAAACATCTAAATTGTAGTTTTCTCTTCATTTTTTTTTCACACAGCAGAAACCCTCTTTCACAGCTGTCATCTGTATAAGCCACAGATACCTTATAGTCCTCTTAGACAGTTTCTGAAGAAACAGAGTACATGAGCAATGACTGTTGTGCTAAGATCAGTCCTTCATCAGCTTCTGTGAATTCATTCAACAGATAAAGAACTTAATTCCAGTGTACCTCCAACAAGTGATTCCATGTTTGAACAGCTCCTTTGCCTATTATTAGAACCATAGGGAGATGAAAAGGCAGAGAACAAGAGACCCTACAGCAGATGACTCATCTCTTCCACCAGAAGCTGGAACAGTATAACAAATTAAAAGGTGTTTGGTGCACACATGAGTCTAGTTTGGTTCATCTTCAACCTCAATTTTGTCCATTAATTGTATCTTTTTGACTACTCCACATACAACAGATTGAGAACTGAGAAATCAACATCCTTATAAAATAAATAATCATGTAAATTTTCCCCTACAAATATTGATCTGCTCAATAAATTGAATTTATCTTTAGTGATGTTAGCTGATATTTCTTTTTTCTCCAAATCTGGTTGTTAATAAAGACAATTTCCAGTATTGCAAATGAAGGAATGTATTAAGTTTAATGGTCCCAGTAGAAGGCAAGTAGTATATCTATTTTCCCTAAGGTCTGTGTAAATATTAACCACAGAATTTAGTAAGGCCTTATGAAGGCTATCGAAATAAAATAAAACTACTCCAAAAGATATATCATTTTTGCATGAAGTCCAGTCTGTTTTTTCTGCCAGTGTTTTGTGAGTAGTGGTGAAGAAAGGCACTTATGGAAAATCGCAAAGTTCACAGTTAATGTGGAGAAATTTTATGCAGAAATATATATCTCAGGAGATTTAAAATGTAAAGAGAAATCTATGCAGTAAATCTGTGAGATTAAATCAAGAAATCTGACATTTTGCATATTTGAAAGGCAGAAAATGCCACCTTGTTCTGCTGAGGTTAAGACAAATAAGTTGTGCTTGACCAAAGAATTTCCCAGAGAGCACTTCAACTGGATTTGAAGTCAGCCAGCAAAAATACATCTGATGGAATATTGCCACCTGCAATGTGTATGTCTACATCTCAGCTAGTCATCCTGTCTTCCCTTGAGAGGGAGGATAAAGCTATGGGTAAAAATAGGAATTTGTGGAGTATTGGGCAACTCATTCTACAATAAACATTTAACACAGGCTAACGATGTGCTATTTCCATTTCAAGCCAACAACAGTCTGTAACAAGTCGAGCAAGTTTTTATTTGGGTGTGGTAGTTGTGAGAACCTATAGAACAATGAAACATCATTTAAAAACACACATATGGGCAAGACCATACATCATTTTAACTAATCCTACCAATTAGGAGAAGAAAGAAAGATAATTGCTGATATTTGCTTACTCTGCTGTTGCCATTGTTTAAACTCACTTACAAAGCTCTTTATTCTCTTGGTCATTTAAGACAATAAGGTTATAAAAGCTCTACAGAGGCATTAAATATGAGGGCTACACTAGAGATGGAAGCTTTCTGTAAATTTCAGTACCTACAGTGTAAGATATTATTTCTTCTGGAACAAATGAAAAACATTATACTTACTCATATGCATGAGCTGGAGTTTACCTATGATGTAACTATTGTATAAAAATTACTGGAGTAATTTACACAGCTCGCTAATCCCTCACACATACTAATCTTACCCTCTGAAACTATAAATTAGAAACATAGTTAAATTCCTGTATTTTCTTTAAAATGTGGATACACAGGGAGGAGTTTAAATACATAAGAAAGCCTTTCAACTGGTCTACTGAAGGACCAGGTGCGCAGCCTGCAAATTTCTCCTAAAAATATAGCTAAAAGTGGGTGTGAAAAATTAGAACATAGCTCTGGCTTTAGAAGGTCCTTATTAAAAAAAATAAAAGGAGAAACATAAGCTTTATTTCTCACAAATGATTCTATAGTTAAAATTCACATTTCATTTACAGTGCAATAATACGTTCTATGCACACACAGACACAGCCTGTCATTTTATATATGAGTTTTGTGAGGTTAAAATGGCAATAAAATAACAATCCAGAGTTTTACTGAGAAGGGATCAGTGCTTCTTGCAAAGTTCCCTCTTGCTAAGCACCACAGCTATGAAGAATGATGCTCAGATTTTGTTCTGTTGATGGTTAATTTCAAATCTAGAAGTTTATTAACTTTGACTCATAGCAGAAAAGGCCGTGACCAATTATTATTCAGGAAAAAATCCTGCTGTTTAGCCAAAGAACCATACGAAGCAACCCTGTACTTGATGTGCTTGTGATAAACGTTCACATGACAAGGTTATTTGGTGTACAGCGGCTGGAGGGGTTGTCATAGCAACCTGTGCATGATGCTCATAAATTTGATGTGTAGTTATCCTTGCTGTGTATGCAAAAAAACACAAAGCCAACTCAACCAGTTTAATTTACAGCATTGAATGTCTCAAAAAAAAAAAAAAAAGCAAAATGAATTCTAAGGTAATAGACTTCTTCAGATTATATTCCCTCACAAGGAGAGACAACCTCTTCAAAGCCAAAAAGACTTTTAAGATAATCATTATGGTAAGAAGTGCAGGTCATCATTTATATTGAGAAAGGGGAAAAAAAAGAGCTTTTGAAAATCTCTGCTCAAATATATTGATTGTTTTCTGCTACTCATGCAAACAGCTGGTTATAAGTGAAGAAACCCCTAAAATTATCTTTTTTATTTTCCGTTTGGGTTTCTTTTCCCCCCAGAAATGTTGAGATGAAACCTTGAATCATCTGTCAAGCAGGCAATGATGAAATGCTTCCTTTCCATAAAAAATTACCAGGATAAGAAGAATCTATCATTCTCTACAGTTCTATCTCATTCAAACATAGGATAAAAATGAAGAGAAACGTGAATAAAACACTCATTTCTAATGGGTAAAAGAGGTTAGTCTGGAGATCTTAAAAACAGTAGCTGAAGAAGAAAGAGGCAATGGTTTTTTATGAACCAAGTCATCAAAACCTTCAGTTGGTCAAAATGCTGACATTTTGTGCCTCAATCTCCCACTCTGTACAAGGACTTGTTCTTTGCATTTTCAGGAATAACTTACCACCTGCCTTAGAAAGAAATAATGCCTGCAAGACTGGAGATTTTAGAATAAAACCACTTGCAGAAAGTGAAGTTCTCTGGACCATCCCCACCAGAACTGGGGAGGGCAGTGGTGGAAACCCTCCCTGCCATTGTCCCTCCAATTCACACAGGGCTGCACTCAAATGAAAGACACCAAAGCACCAAGCAGCAACAGAAGCATCTTCACCTCATATCTGCACCTCCGCTGGTGCAAAACATACATGAGACATGGGTGAGATGCGTGCCAAATCACAGAATCACAGAATTCACAGTCTCATGAAATGGTTTGGGTTGAAAGGGACCATAAGTATCATCTTGCTCCACCCTCCTGCCATGGGCAGGGACACTCCCACTAGACCAGGTTTCTCCAAGCCCCGTTCAAGCTGGCCTTGAGCACTTCTAGAAATGGGGCAGCCACAGCTTCTCTGCGCAACCACTAAACTCCTAAAGTGTTTGGGACTCCCCTCTGGAGCATGTAGATATTATTTTTTTTCCAGATAAATAAATATTAATGAGTTGAGAATCCTGCCCACAAACCAATCAAGAAGGTCCCAGAGGCACAGCAAGAGTTCACGCTGTACAGTATCACCTTCCTGTTCCAAAGTCCAGGCATTTTCAAGAAGCTGCTTCAATAAGAACAGAAGACATTTCTAAATATGCAAATTTTTTCTCCAGAGTTTTCTAAACTGTATGACTGACAAGATATAACATATAGTTTATATCCCAGGGATGACTACAGCTTTTTTTTCATCTAGAAGTTCTGGTCTGTGTCTTCTTATCATAGAAATAAATATCTAGGTATGCAGACAAACTCAAAAGTACAGTGCAAACTACAAAAGCAGGAAATAAAGGCACAGCTCTCCTGTCGAGAAAAGGGGTATCTTGACAGAGTCATTTCTGGAGAGAGATTCATCCCAGCCTCAGAGGGCTGCTCAACACAGTCAGATGATTACTGTCTCAAAAAGCCTTTTTTTTTTTTTTCTGATGGCCCACAGGGATTTTGGGATGGCTATCTCAAATCTGGATATCAAAAGACCTAGAGGAGCACTCTAAGCTAACCATAGGGGTCTGCACATGAGTCAGATGCCATTGTGCTCAGGGAGAATTAGACAAGGCATTTAATAGGTATTAGGGCAAAATTAATTTCACCCTTGAGTTGACTCTTAGCTTTTGATTAGATGAATCACTTCCTAATTTCCATTAATGGCTTTGACTACATTTTTGTTGATAATAGGAATCTGGATGACTATTTCATGTACTCTCTTTCAACGAGGATTCATAAAACTAGTTAAAATTGACCTTGCAAGAAAATCTTTTTTCTCAACTAGCATTGAAACCTCAGTGACACCTGGAACTTCCTCCAGATATCAGCTTTCTCAAGGATTTCTTAAAAAAAATAAAAAAAATTAAAAAAAATATAATCTCATTTTGCAACTACCCTTTAAAATGACAAGTTTTGGTGGTGCCTTGTTTATAGTGAAACATTGTGTTCCCATAGGGACTGTCTCCTTACACTGAAAAAAGCCTTCTACTTTGCTACTACCAACTATTTTTAGAGAGAGAACCACAGAATCTCAGTGTTTATGGTTCCATACATTGTAATAACAATGTGTCCCCAGAGTGTGACCCAGCTTTATACATCCACCACATAAATGACAAAACCAGAGCTGGTCATCCTGGGCTTCCTTTGCAGTCAGTGGTAGAGGAAGAGTGGATGGGTGGAAATAAACCTTTTGGGGTACGATTCATCTGGATGAATGCATACTTATTTCAGGATGAAGTGAATCATGTCCTGAAGATCTCTGTAGGAACCCAGGCTGACTAATGTAGGAGTCATCAGCTACATGATAGACACAGTCAAGGGACAATGTCTTCAATGCACAGCATGCCATAGCAGCACCATGGAAGATGAATATTATTTTTGCCTGTCCTCACAGCATAATGACACCGCAATCAAGTAAGAGATTACTCACTTCTAGATAGGTTTTATGCAGAACACAGTGTACAGTGGTCAACCTCTTCTGTTTTTTTCCTCTCCGGAGAAGCTGTTAAGACATGGCATGAATCAGTGCTATCTGCACTGAACCCATATGACTTGGGCTACTGCATCTTCTGAAGGTTTACTGCTGAAACAAGTGTGGCTGTTTTGGTATTCTGTCTTTTCCTGCCTCTAGGGAAAAATAAAGCCTTGGTGTGTGGCAGGGGGGATCCTTGAAGCAAGGGGAAAAAAGAAGAAAGCTCTCTGTGGTTTCTCACATCCTTTATTTCTGCACAGCAAAAGGGAAAAATGGCCCAGTTGTGTGACCAGAGGGAATCAATTTTGAAAAATGCACTGTTATGAAGCTGCCAGGCAGCTGAAAAGAGGTTTTTCAAGCCAGTGGTCCTGATTCATGTCACAGGGGATGGGACTGGAGGTGCTCTACTCAGGCTTCACTCTCCATGCTAAGTGCAGAGGTCTTGTGCTTTAAACCCTGATGACTGAGGATGCTGGTGCTTGCTGAATTTGTTCTCTCTGTTGGATGTGCAAAAATGAAAGGTGAGCTTAAAGAAAAGACAACAGGAGGCCACCAAGGGAAGATGATAGCAAGAAACATCTTTCTTTCACTTTCTAGCCAAAGACTATTGACTACATGTGTCCATATTTCATCAACAAAGAGTAGCTCAGAAATAAAAAAAACCCAAACAAAAACCAACTTCAGATGAAGGAAAGAAACATGTTAAATTTAACATGAGGCATGTTAAAAAACTACCAGATGAGTAAGAGAAGCATCTTAAAAGCATAAAATACAGGTTGTCTCGACCAACAGCACATACCACTGGAGTTCTCCAAGTTCCTGTTTGGTGATGAGAAAATATCAATGATTTATGTCGGGGGTGTGTGTGTGTGTGTGTGTTATTATTTTATTTTTAGTAAAGCATTGAAGCTTCTTACCTCCCTTTGCTATTATTCTTAATAAACTTAGAGCAAGCTAAGGAAAATCCTACAGTTCTTGTCCTTCAGTGAGATATTGGGGTAATTAAGAAAAGATTGTAGACAACCAGTTTTTTAAATATTTTTCTCAAAGTGTCTTAAAAAATAAAATCAGATGGCAGCTTCTCTCATTTTTTTTTTTAATGAGCTATTGATACATGCAGAGGAGAACATAAATCTACCAGTCACTGGGGCCATGACACAGATGTGAAACTGATGTTCGAAGTAAAACTGAAAGAAAGCTCCATTTTGGCCAAGAACCAATATTTGGAGTGGCCAGACATATCCGTGTAATCCTTTCTATTAAGGAGGACAGCTATATCTGAGTTGATATTCTTGTGGCACTGAAGCCAAAGGAAATGGAATTACTATCAGAAGGACCAGTTTTGTTTCCTCTTTTTGTTTTGGTATATTCCCTCTAATCTGAAAAGCCTTCAGCTACATATTTTATAAACTCAATACCAGCCACAGGCACATGGATGGATTAACCTCTCCCAAGTCAAGCTATCTGGACTTTAGAAAGCTGCAAACAGATGTCACAACCCCAAAAAGAGCCTTGTCTCAGCTTCAGGAATGTCAAATTTACCCCTGAATGAGTCAGGGGCAATTTTCCCATAAGTGTTGCTGCCTGGCTTTCGTCACCCCAGCTCTTATTTCTCATGCTCCAGGACACACAGGCACAAGTTTTTGCCCAGCTGCCACCATGCAACATGTTCCAGGTTTATGGCTTGAGCTTTGCCTTTCTGTTCATGTGTCCACAACCTCAAGGATTGCTTTGACTGTGACTGAACTGTACTCTGCCCTGGTCTGCATTATACTATTGCTCACACACATGGAAAAAGGCAATGAAAAATCAGGGAAATATACTTTTTTTTTGTCAAGTTAATCACTGAATTGCGATATGAATGGCGCAGAAAAGAGGCCTTGGGTTGATGGTCATAAATAGTAACACCTTCTGAACATTTACTGTGAGAAAAGGCTGAGAGAACTGGAGTTGTTCAGCCTGGAAAACAGATGGCTTTGAGGTGACCTGATTGTAGTCTTTACCAGAAGGGAACAGCAAGAAAGTTGGAGAAAGACTACTTACAAGGGCATGGAGTGACTGGACAGGGGGGCATGGCTTCCCACTGACAAAGAGCAGGTTTAGATTGGCTATTAGGAAGAAATTCTTCCTTGTGAGGGTGGTGAGGCCCTTGCACAGGTTGTCCAGAGAAGCTGTGGCAGTCCCCCCATTTCTGGAAGTGTTCAAGTCCAGGTTGGACAGGATTTGGAGCAACATGGAATAATGGAAGGTGTCCCTGCCCATGACAGGGGGGCTGGGACAAATTAGTTATTAAGGTCCTTCCCAACTCAGGCCATTCTATGATTCCATAAATGATGCCTGTGCTGTAAAACAAAATTTACTACCAGTATCCTACTGAACAGTAATATCATGATGAAAGGATCCCAATATGGATTTTTTTTCTGCAGAATTTTGATGTTACCCTTTCGTATAGTAACCAGGTCCAGTTTGTGAGAAAGTGTTATGTTATCTAAGTGAAACAGCACAACAGGGAAGGTCTTGAAATGGAAAACAAACAAGCAAAGTAGAACTGAAAATCTATTGACTGATCGATTGGGTGCACGTATTTTTTCAAGAAAACAGAGGAGGCTCTAAGCCCATGAACGAGGCTGAAGTAAGAGCTTTCTAGAGAATAGCTCATGAAACAGCAGTTGTGTTCACACCAAGAGTTCACCCCATCACACAAAATCGAGAATTGATCCATGCTCCTTCACTCCCACTTAAACTTGTGTTTGTTCCTGTGGAGTGTGCACCTTTTTGACAGATACTTCCCATGAGCAAATAAATTCTTGCATGAGATGAAGCAGAAAACAAGAGTTAAGCTCACAGTAACTCCAGTCTTAGCACTGGAAGCTGCATGGGATCACACTGCTTAGCACAGTGGGTGGGCAGGATCACTGGGAAAACCCTCCACCAAAGCTCTGTCAAAGTGACAGTCAGACAAGACAGACATGAATCTAACTGCCACCTTCACAGTGAGGAAGCTTGTTTAGACTGAATCTGACAAGATAAAATTAAACTGCACCCAGCTAATAAATCGTAAAGGAGCTTAATGTTTTATATACATATTTTTTAATAAGTGATGCCTTGTGCGAGGATGAGTAGTCCAGAAGGAAAAAGGTTTATAATGATTTTTTAAAAAAATTCTATAATCCCTCTTATCTGCTGTGTTTCTTACATTATTCCTGCCTCTGAAATATTCAGGTCCATGTTACTTACATAAGCCCCAGTTCTGATGAATTGTACTTAGCTAGTTGGGGAAACGAAACAGGAGCTTGCAACTTCCAGGGTCATTAAAGATAAACAGCTCAGCTTGATTTCTAAACACACAGAGCCACTTTCCTGTTGAAGAGCCTTAAAAATTATAATTAAAAAAGTATTATTCTGAATCTTGATTTTGAAGGAATCACAAGCTACTTCCCAATTTATCTCCCGTAACTTCACCCTCAGCAAATGTCTCTTTAAACAGGAACGCTAAATTTATTTGCAACAAATTATTCATAGGGGGCTGATTATTATTATTCTCCTGAATGCAAGTCTGAAAATTTTGAATTATAATCATTGATGGATGGAAATGAGCAAAGGAAATCATAGGATAGATGCAGAGGAAAATTCATAGGGGTAAGACATATATTGTGGGATGCAGTTTTTCCTTATAAAGCTGGAAAACATTTCTTGGTCCGCCTTCAAGCTGCGTTAGGTCAAGCACTAAGAAATGCAGTCAAAGGAATAACATTTGACTGACCTGTAGATTACTGACCTGGAATAACTTTATGAGATTTTAGCATCTACAACATTTACAGTACCTCAATGATGCCTCTTCCAATCATATTTCAGTCTGAAGTCACAGAATACTTGAGTATAATGAGGATAAAACCTATCAAATGCATTTACTTTGCTTTATTCTTACATACCACAAAAGGAAGCACTTCAGAAATAGCTTTGACATGACTCTCCGAATAACACCATATAACTGCTAGAAAAACTTAACTCCAAAAAGATCTGAGATTGCTCCCTGGACAGACTGAAGGACCCTATGGATTCTGACCCTCAGGAATGTAGAGTGACAACTATATTTGGCCACAGTTGCTGAATACCTTGAAAATAAACAGAAAACCTTAAAATCAATGCAGAATTTTACAGGAAGTTGGTGCAAAGATTGTAACATATGAGTGATGTGTTCACCTAAATACTGATTTTTTTTTCACAGATGAGTTCTCCCCTCTGCACATGTCTGTGGCTGCCACTAATACCAATGGGAGTCACAGACCAGCAAGTGCAGAAAGGGGTTAGAGAGAGGTTGAGGAATAGGAGGACTTGTTTCCCTTCAGCTGGATTTGGAACATACTTACACAGGTGTAAATAGAGATGCGAAGTGACTTTTCTGTATTTGTGCCTGTGTGAAGGTGATCACTTTTTGTCTAGATCTTAAAGAAGTTGTAGTTGATTAGATACATATTTTCTAAGATGGTTTTAGACATACTGCATTAGATAACAATTCTAGATGATCTATAATAACTGTATGATGCCTGCCTTTATTCTTAGATGTATATATGCTTTTTAATGTTTATTTTAAACACATTTTACAACTTTACCCCTCTATATCTATTAGTACAGTTTTTCCCTTTTTTCCTATATGGATACAAACAAGTGTATGGTTCCACATCTTTCCTCTTGATTTGCTTGGAGATGCCTTTTCAGAGCTGCATGGTCATTAGACACACTATAATGTCCTTAGCTGA
>JAWWLZ010000094.1:68061059-68073404 GCA_035041345.1 Poliocrania exsul | reverse complement strand
TCTTTAAAGAGTGAAAGAGTTTGGGGTTTACACAAATTAAACTCTACTTATCGTGGGAGGGAAAGGGAAGGTTTGGGAAGGGAAGGTTTGGGAAGGGAAGGTTTCGGAAGGTTTGGGAAGGGAAATTTTGGCAAGGGAATATGTTCTGGCTTAAGAGTGGAAGCTTGGTGCTGCCTCACCTATCCTGCACTGAAGCGAAAAGGAGAATACCCCTTTCTGTGTCTGCGTGACACAACAAAGCATAGTGTGATGTGAAGTGGCACCCACCACCTCTGCACTCAGAATGACCAATTCATAACCTACTATCCTATTACTGCATAGTAAAGAGCTGATGGCCTTGTTTTTGGGGAATGGTTTTATTTTCCTCCACTGTCTGAAACATCAAACATCCTTGACCTCCACAAATAATTGGTAATACTGAAACATGCTGGAGAACTGACAATTGGGTTTTTTCTGTGGAGTTTGAAGTGGTTGAAATGGTCAGTTTCTAACACTTTTATTTTTACCTCTTATTCTAATAAAAAATGCAATATAAGTATAAAACCCTCAGATAATATTCTTAAAACAGTGGTTGTACAGGAACCTCAGAGGGACTGAAGATGAAAAAATATTTATATCTCTGTTCCACTCTCTGATCTATATCTGTGTTTATATCTATATCTTCTCTATATCAAAATCTCCAAACTCTCTCCTTTGCCACTTTAAGGATATCTATAATACCTTCAACATAAGCTTTTCTATAGACCTAATATTTTCAATTAAATTTTTTCTTTTTAGAATAATTTTAAACATCTTTGAGTCTTCATTATCAGAGTTATAAGAAGACATATTGACACATATACCTTTCCATAGTACCTCTCCTTCTTCACCCTAAAGTTTGTTCCAACTTGCAAACTCTTTCTTTTTCCATTTCATAATTGCAGAGACTATTGTCACCACCTCTGGAGACTTATAATCCCTCTTCCTGGAAACCAGTTATAAGTGTTACATAAATATATATAACACTATTCACTTATTTTCTTGCACTTCTGGTGCTACAGTTCTATCTACCCATAAGTTCTGTTTAACACACACCTTCCTTATCTTGAAAGAATCAGGCACAGTCTGTCTGAAAACAAACTTGATTATAAGGCAGTAAGAAGAGATGGCAGTAAGACAAAAAACATTATAGATGTCATTTGCCAAAGGAATTTTTTTACAGCTTATGGACTGAATTATTGACACAGAGTTTGAGGTTTTTTTTGGTTGGCTGGATTTTTTTGTGGTGCTGTTTTCATTATAGGACTGTGATGGTAAAGTTTTTTAGATTATATTATTATAATTTGGTCTGTAGCTCTTCCTAGAGTTCCTTTTGGGACCTGAGTATGACAGACACAAAAGTAAGAGGATTAATTTCAGAAATATTTAGATATTGGATGTGGGCTGATCTGAGCTAGTCATCAAGAAATCTCTGGCTATAGTTGAAAGGAAATCACCACCAAATGGTGATTCAGCTGACCCAGGTGGATAACTCAGTCTAGAATATTTTTATTATTAAAATGCCTGTTTCCCTAAAATGACTATAAAAAAAATCTAAACAACTAGTTTGGATGAAGAGCTATTAAAGAAAACTGTAATTTTGTGAAAATAAACCTGTCCAACAGACAGTGAATGGCCCTCAAGAAATCATTCAACAAGGACTACAAGCAGCAGTATGTAAGCGGTTATACAGACTCAGAGTGAGACAGTTCTGAGCCCTATGATTAGCCACAAACACAGCAAAAATCCCCTATTAGTAAGCACAGCAATTGTTGTGTTGATGCAATGTAATGGGAAGAACCTTTGGAAAGACATACAAAAGGAAGAAACATTTAAAAAATAAAATAAGCAGGCAAAATGGTCTCTGAGGGGGTCTACAAAAATTAAATGTTTGTTTTGGTGTTGCATTTCTAGAGGGTCTTTATAGCACTTATCTATCTCACTTTCCTAACCAATAACATATGCATATGGCTTACATGCAGTTCTCAACTCACACAAATAGTTGGTGGTGGACTCTCAGATGTATTTAGAGGCCAAAGATTATTCTGCAAAGGCAGTAAAAACCCTCCCAGTGGCATCCTGCTAATCCTTCTCTATTTCTGAGGAAGCACTGGTGGTTAGAGGACTAACTGGATCTTTACAGCTCAGTCAATTATTCATCCTCTTATTGATGTCATCAGTTTGACACTAACAACTAAAACTAAAGGAGTTGATTAACCTGGTGTCTGGCTCATTTTTTTTTCCAGTTTTCCTTTGTAGACCATACTTTCAAGATCTCTAATCATTCTTCCTTATCTCCTCTGAACTGTCTTGAACTAGGCCACATACCTCTTGATGTTTGCTGAACAAAGTCATTTGGATCAGCTGAATTTTAAGTAAACACAAGCAAACAGTGGTGCAAAGCAGTGCAGGAGCACAAGAGGCAAAGAGTGTTGTTGAGAACAAGATAATTATGTTAATAACTTCTTATCCTCAGACTATGTGTGCTCTTGGGAGTTGTCAGCTGAGGCCTAAGGAATGCTGAGCCATTGGTATTCACCATCTTTATTCAAATTAAACCACATAAATAAAAAGTGCCAACAGACAACATCCTTTGAAGATATTGAATCTGTAATGCATATTGTTTTCCATTGCTGTGCTTTATTTTCACTTTAAATAATAATGAAATTTTGAAGAGGAGGTGAGGCTGGAGTGCACACCTGAACCTGCACCTGGCAAGTGATGATGGTTCTGGGCATTTGTGTCTGTGGGCTTTGGTTATCCATTAGCTCTTCTTGCTTTGATCAGCCTGACACCTGCAATTACTGGGAACCAGTATGCACCAAGCTAAAATCTGTCACAACAAGTAGTCACACATTGGGAAGACTATATATGTTTTCTAAATAAACTCCACTTTTTGAATTTCCCAGCTTTCCAGCATCTCATCATTTCTTTTAGCATCCATTACGTTCCTTCTTTTTGATCTCAGCAGCCCCTCCCTTCAGTCCCTGAAGTTCCTTTCCACTACACATTACCTTCAAAACATTTTGAGAGAGGCAGTAAAATGAGGAAGAGAGAGAAAAAAATAATTTTCCTGGATTCCACCTGTTTTCTCAGGATATATTCCATGTCTCTACCCTTCTTCCTAAGCTATGTCTGCCAGCCTTGGAACCTGTCTCCTACCATTGCGTGATTTCTACATAAAATGGTTAGTAAAACACTGCAAAAGCCTTGGGCATCATGATAAAAATGTGTATTAACAAAAAAAAGAAAATCCTAAACAAGAGCGAAGCCAGGACATCTTGCAGCATAAGGATTAGTTACCACAGATTGTGCTATTAAAGGTAAATTATTGCTTCTGTCATTATCTTAATAGCCTGGTGGTTGTGGTAAATATTTACAGCAATTCAGTAAGGTGAGAAATTCGCATTCTTAGAACTGAAAGCAGTTGCTATTCGAGTTTTGAGGAAAACCAACCAACTTCTGTCTTTCTGTTGAAAAATTGCATATGTATTTGGGCCTCCGATAGATTATATATCAATTGAGTTTTTTTATATCTCTTCTTTCTGCCTCTGACTGCATGTAGTACTGGCAGCAGCCTTGCAGGTTGAGGTCAACTCAATATACTTATCTCACCCCTAAATCAAAACACTGCCTTGATAGACCTCCAAGCGAGCTCCATTCACCCTTTCTCCATTCACAGCCCTTATTTTGACTCTCACAGGGACAAGCAGAGGGCCACAATGCCACAACAAACGCCCTTGTGGCAGAGTCCTGCAGCTGGGATTGCTGCTGTGTGCCATGAGATAGTGGAGGAAGAACAGGCTGGTGATATAACTAATCATCTAACAGCCCTGAATAAAATAGGGAACCAAACATGTTGGCTGTCACTTATGGCAGCATACACTGTCCAATTTAATTCCACTGGGCTGCTTTAATACTCATCTCCTTTCCTATTTAAACATAGGTGATTTTAATTAACTTTCTGAACATGTCATTCTCAGTTGTACTCATTGTACACATTATGCAGTCCAGGTATATTTGGGAAAGGATATGTAAGAACAAAAATCTTTCCAATTATGCAAAAATGGGGCAACTAGGAACTCACACACCTTGAAAAGTTTAGTCACTTCAGTATATGCCTCTGGCATGCTTGATTTTACTTTAATTTCCTTGTGTGGGAGAAGATGATTGAGACTTCAAATTGCATAGACAAATGAAGAACTGATTTCATTAATTCTATTTTCCTTCACAATTCATTCATTCTGGAAATGTCCTTGAGGAAAGCTCTGTATTTTATACTGGTTGTTATTGATATATATTGCTTTTCAAATAAAAATAAAAAGAGAATCACACAATTCCTCCCTTTTAGTCACAGTTTTCTCAATTGCTACACTCTCCATTAACTTTAGGGGGTTTTGAGATGATAATTGAGCAGTTGGACTCAACACACAACAGCATATTGAGGCTTGTTTTTTTTGAGTGATATCACACATACTACATCAGGTTCTGTCTTGTCCGAGAACATCACCTCACCCTTTCTAATTTGGCTCAATTCCTCATCATGCCTATCCAAGCTAGCAACATTCTTTGGGGTTTTTTACTATGTTGCTTCAATTTTGTATTTGTACACGATGTAACATAAAAAGATCTGCACAAAGTATAGAGATCAGCCTGAATCATGAAGTTTAAGGCCAAGAATGTTCATGTCTGTGAGAATCAAATCTCGGAATAAAGTCATTCCTATATAGTAAAACTTGCAGTAAGTAGCACAAGCTCCTTGACACTCACCTTGATTTTGTTGCACCAACTCTAATACTTAAAGTGACACTAGAAAAGCTCTTCTTTTGCCGAAGCTGGCTAAGAAAAATTAACAAAAAAACATTAAAAGGACTTCCCATTGAGAACATGGTATGACTTGAATTAGAGCTGACCTACATAAGAAAAACAAAAAGAATAAGAAAAAAAAATTGAAGGTGGAAAAAAAAATGCAGGCAGCCAGGTTACTTCAGCAGCAGGAAGAGGACTGGTAAAAGGAAGATTTGGAAGATTTGAGTAGAGTGAAGTCCTAATGATCTGTGATTCCCATTTCAGCTGCAATAAGGAAAGGATTATAGTGATGGAGCCAGTTACTGCCCATATTGCCCAGCTCCAACTCCAACTCCCTCCTCTTCCTCCATGGAGGAACTGGAAGTGCACAACATCAGCAGCTGAGACTCAGCTGATTTACTCCTCTGTCCTTTTTCTTTGGAATCTTACCTCCGTAGTAGTTGCCTGCCTTACCCACACCCTGACATGAACAGTTTGTTCAGACACAATAACTCAATCCAGCACTCCAAGCTGGGGGCAGAGTGGTTGGAAAGTGGCCCAACAGGAAAGGATGTGGGGATGTTGGTCAACAGCAGCAGAGCATGAGCACAGGTGTGCCCAGGTGGGCAAGAAAGCCCTGGTTTGGATCAGGAATAGTGTGACGACAGGATCGTGGCAATGCCCATCCCTGTGATGGCACTGCTGAGGCCATGCCTCAAGTGTTGTGTCCAGTTCTGGGTCCCTCAATTCAGGAAGGACATTAGGGGGCTGGAGCAAGTCCATAAAAGGGAAAGGAGCTGGGGAAGGATCTGGAACACAAGTCTGATGAGAAGCAGCTAAGGGAGCTGGGCAGGCTCAGCCCAGAGAAAAGGAGCTTGTAGAAAGGTGGGGGTTGGGCTCTGCTCTCAGGAACAAGCAATAGTCAAACTGCAGGAGGGAATGTTTAGGTACAACACTAGGAAGACTTTCTTCACAGAGATAGTGATTGGAATGGACTGTCCAGGGAATCACCATACCTGACTGTGTTTAAGAAAAGATTGGATGTGGCATTCAGTGCCATAGTCTAGTTTACAAGGTGTTGTTTGATCATAGGTTGGACTCGGTGATCTCAGAGATTTTCTCCAATCTAATTGATTCTGCGATTCTGTGATTGTTTCTGTGAGCCAGAAAAACATTAATACAGCAAAAAACAAAGCATGGCCCTAGAATCTCATATTTGCCAAAAAAACCCCCAACAATCTGAATTCCACTGGTGAGTTTCTAGTCAACGCCGAGTAGATTAAAACAAAAAACAAAACAAACCAAATCAATCAAACAAATAAAAAACTGTGTTCGGGCGCCCTTATCTGCAGTTTTCTGGGAACAAGAATGTGTTACTGTATTGATACTCCATTATCACCGTCTTCAAAAATAAGGTTTCATAATTAATGTCTGAAAAAATAGCAGGTGTCCAAGGCTGGATTTTTCTCCACTTCCTTCTTTTTCTTTCTTTTGTATCATAAAGGTGAGTTAACAGCCCTGTCTGTTCTGCTGAACTCAGGCTGGATCCAGCTGAACTTCAATTCATCCCAGCAGCAAACTGTTTATTAAAGACCTGTCAAATGCTCATATTCTGTGGATCATCACAGGAGCTGATAGTGCAACAAAGGCTTGAAATCCAGTGCATATCACTGGAGGATGCCATTAAAATGAAAGTGAGACCAAAAACCTCGCAGCTGTCAGTCATTATCTAGGACATTCTCACACAGTTGATCTCACACACTTCTCTTTATCTGACATGAGTTTCCTCTTCTCACACCTCCATTTTTTGCTGTAATGAAACAGCTTTCTAACAAAACCCCATTTTTTTAAACAAAAAACCTCCATAAATACCTATAAAAAAGTGCATTTCTACTCCCTTTTGAGTTCTTCTCCCTGTCCAGCTGACCACTGTATCTCTCTTTTTGGTCACCTGCTGCTTATTTTATAGGCTGCAATATTTTAGAACTTGAAAAGAAGCATAAATAGAAGACTGTATTTCAACCATTATAAAAGACCTTTCACAAGAAAAATTGTTCTCAGCCACTTGCCCTTATCTCAGACCAAGCCTGAACATAACTTTATTCCAGTTCAATTGAGAGTGGTTAATAAAGCTTCTGTCCTCATTATTTTTGGGGTTTTCTTCCATTTTTCCAGTTATGAGTTTGCCTGGGAATTTATTGGCTGTCACAGTGAGATCAGGACTGTATCAGTGCTGTCAGTGACCAGTTCTTGGCCATGAGAAAAGGCTACTCTAAGCTGTATGGACCAAAAGTAGGAAATACTTGAAGTCTCATAAGCTTGTTCTGAAAAAGCTTGATATGCAGTCTGTCAACCCAATTTTACACCCATTCATCTCCATCAACATCAGAGACACTATACCAGAGCAAAAAAATAATGGAATGTTGACTCAGTCTTCTATAATTTTAAGTCATGCTTGATTTACTTTATGCTGCAGTATGTTTTATTGCCTCTTGTCTTCACTTTTGAACCCAGGTCTCAAGGAACTCTTCTCATTGCAAAACCAGTGGCTACAGAAAGATCCAAATACAAGAAAAAACTACAGTATAATTACTCAACTGCACTCTCACCATATGTCCTGCTTAATTATGAAATGGTTCCACTTTTTATATCTAAAATTATTACAAATTCATATTAAAAGGAAGGTCATCCATATTAGCACTGCCTTCAGATTTATTGCACTACTCTGTCACTGCTTTGATGTAAAAGAGTTTGACAAATAATAAAAAAAAAGGATAATTATGTCATTTGTGCTTGGATTTTTGTGATTAAGGTATTTCATTTTTACAGTCTTAATGCGCAACTTACCTTGGACTGCTATTATTTAAAGTTTTGTTTTGTGTTAATATATACCCAATAGCTACAAAAATTGTCAGAATAATTCTAGTACAGCTCCAGGTTAAATTCTGTTCCATTAAGAACAGAGAGTTAATAGTGCCAGTCATACATTTCAACTTAGTGGTAATTATACATGGTTAAAAATATATTCTAAGAGTAATTACAGTGGAATTGCAGTAAAATTGCTATGCAATGAAAAACACTCCATTACCCAGAATACCTGAGGCAGGTGGGAACTTAACTAAATCAGATGACTTAGTATTTCCTCCAGATACTTGCAAAGTTTTTCAGGGATGTCAGTTAATGAAGAACAATGAAAGTACAGGGACTTAGAAAAACTATCTTTCATAAATTGCAGTTAAGGCTAATAGCATAAAGGAGTAACAAAATATCAATGACACAGAGCACAAAAAAGTGTCAGAAAAGCAGGATATTCAGACCAAAGGATTTGATTTTCGTCTCAGTTTCTAAACACAGTTAAAAGTAGTAGCAATTTTGGTGAGGAGGGGGGACTAGACAGAAGTTATTTAGGCTGGAAAAAGAAGAAAAGGAGATGAGAAAAAACTATGTAATGTTGCCCAGAAAATGAAGTTCCGACTAGAAGGATGCCTGGAAATGTAGACATCATTCTTGGTGCCTCCTGCTCTGCTTAGGAAAATGAATCATACTTTTACATCTTCTTTATGACTAAAAAGAATGGCACTCATGCATTACTTGGCTATAGCAGCAATGCTGCCTCCTGACAGAAAAACCCTGGAGGCCCCAAATACTGATTAATTGCTCATGACATAAGGAGTCATGTTAATATCTGCAGCAGGATCTGGTTCCCAGGGAGAGAAATGGCAGACTGATAATTCCTCTTGATCTCAACTGGAAAAAATAATGGAAAGAATCCTACAGATCAGATAATCCAAAACAAAAATCAAAACAAGGGCAGAAGAAGATGAAGCAAGAAGGTTTTAAAAGAATATCTGCAAACATCCCCAAAAGACCTAGGTGTTGGCCTATATTTGGAGAGAATAAAATATTTCTTAGGACAATAGCAAGAAAAAATCTGAACAGACCCAGGACCTCTCTGTTATTTGTCCCATCCTAACCTGGCAAGACAGATCAGGGTGATGCAAGCTGCCTCCAAGCCTAGCAGAGGACAGGGAGAAGTTGTGGCCTGATCTGTTCCTACCCAAGTAGTGCTGTGGCATGAATTCAAGGAGCTGGGAACATCAGCTTCCGAAAGAAATGAAAGGCGTGCAGACCAGCATGTCTGCATGAGTCAGTGGGTGGGGAACTGGGCCAACTGAAAGATTTGGTAAGACTGGGCACATATATCTTCCACATTGTCTCTAACCAACAGAGTCCTGGAACAGAAAAGCTGGATTATCCCAGCCTGAGTAACACAGAAGCCAATTATTTTTGAGGGAAAAACTCCCTGGGAGTTCTTGCTTCCGTTTAATTTTGTAGTACAAGTGAAAAACTTGGAGACTAAATATAAAGTGTGTGTGAGAGAGGGGGAAGGGACAGGGGCATTTGCAGGCAGCCAACTGGATTAGCTCATCCTCAGTGGTACAGCAACACCATATCCCCAGGAAAGAACTTGCATTACCCAAATCTGGGAGAAGCCCTTTGACATGTGATGGCAAGGACTCACTTAATCTCTCCAGAGCACACTCAAGGAGACCCCAGATGAACCTGTAAGGAACGTGTGGAGACTAGTCCTCCTGGTGTACCCGAACGTCACATCCCCAGAGCAGCTGAAAGTTGAAAAAGGGCAGAGATCTACTGGGAGTGGCAATTTAAGATCAGTTAAAAAAAGGGCCCAAGACTGCAGAGGAGGCTCCTGAACTTACCAAAGATCCTGGAGAGTTCCTTGGTGCAGCTGAATGAAAGAAGGGGCTACTTGCAATGGAAATGGGTCAACATGGTACATTGCAATACACAGAGACATGTTTTGGAAGTGTTGAGTAAGGGGATTTAACATGGCTCATGAAAACTGTGGGACTGACAGGAGGAACTTTGGTCTATTAAATGAGGCAAATGGGAAACCGAAAAACTAAAGATTGCAGGAACAAATTAATTAAATACTGACACAACTGAAAGAGACTTCATTCAATCCAAGGCTGGACAGGGACGGAGCCACACCCTTGTTCAAGGAGCTGCTTGTGGGAATTTGTAGATCACCAGCTGAAGATGTGTTTTGGGAGAAAAAGGTTCTGTGTTCAAATGTGGGCAGTGCAAAGCCAGTCCTGGAATTTTGCTAATAAATGCAAAAACCTATGAAGGACACAGGGATAACCAGATAAACTGTAAGAGTTGATTTTCACATGATTCTGGAAAAAACAGAGCTCACATCCATCACAGATGGAGGGCAGGAAAAGATGGGAAAATTTGAATTCTGGAATTCTTTCAGAAGCCTGTCCACAGGAACAAGTACTCAGTTTGATTTCAATTTTCATAGTAACTGTGTCACAAACATCATAAGAAGGTGGTCAACAAATTCAATCTTTAGAAAAGTATTTTGAGGAGACCAGTTAACTAAAATATGACTTCTACATATTTAGGAATAATAACAACAGTATTAATAATAACAGTAATAATAATAGAACAGTATGTCCTAAAATCATGCTGAATTCAATTCCAGAGCTGTAATCTTGGAAATACAGAAGACTCTGACCAAGCTGGAGATTGGCACAGCAGCACACATTGAACAGCTATTCCATCATGTCACAATATGAAAAAGGGGAGATTGAACAAGTCCCTGGGGAAACATATAAACAAAGTATGAATTAGCTTTCCATCATTCCCAGAATCTCACCACATTTTTGGCTAAAATAGGCAGCAGAAAAGGTTTTCTTTGGAAGACAGAGGATGAAATGTTAGAATCTGCTTTATTTTCAGAATAGGTGATGACCAGGATGTTATAGTCGGGCCAATGTTCTTCTGGAAATATGTGTAGAGATGTGCAAGAAGAACCTTAAACAAGGTGAGGAGCACTCCACAACAGGATGATGCTTAAGGTCATCATGCTTAAAAACTTACCATAACATTAGAATGAAGCACACTGCAACTTCCCAAGTGACCTGTCATAATGTCCCTTATAACTATGATACAGCTGCAGTGACTGGATGAGAAAAGGAAATTGGTTTTGGATTCAGTGTCATTAGCCTCAGAGTTGAACCCTAGTGAGAGTTTCTGCCTTGCCCTTCTCCCCTTGCTTCCAGACATTCAATAAAGCTTACAGAGAGCAGTGCTTAGGGACTGGAGCTAAAGTCCAAAGGATCTGGCATGGTGGTGCCATATGATGAAAGGTTTCCAAGATCTTGGGTGAAAAAAAAAACAACCTTGCTCAAAAGGAAATTCTGGTTGTAGTTAAATCTGTAAGATATTCTCAACTTGGGCTGCAAGACAGCATAACTGTGGTCAGATCAGGCCATAGTTTCTTGCAATAGCTCTTTAATTCAGAAATCCAAGGGAAACTTGCCAGGTGGTTGGAAAAATTGCCTTGTTTTGATTTCATGGTCATATTGAGGCCTGGGTGTGAAAACATAGTAAGGCTGATGCTGCTGCAGATGGTGTTATTGGGAAGGTAATTGTAAACATTGTCTCAGGCAGGAGTGAGAGTAACCAGTTACTCCGGAGAAGGCTCCTGTTTGGGAAAAGTTGAATGCCTCTTTTCCATTTTTGTTTCTTTTTTACCTTTCTGACTAATCTGAGAAAGTACATGAGGCTGCAGGAGAGAACATTAGAAGAAAACTTCCAGAAACAAAGCTTGGGATAAAATGGAGGGACTAGAAAATAATTTGAAAAAAACCCTGACCATCCAGAAACTGAATATTCAATTCATATTGCTACTGAAAGCATGAACAATCTCTGAACCTCATCTGAAGACTCAGAAAATGAGATATTCAAAGAGCAGCACACTGGGAACCAGCTGTGAAAACTAGAGATTAGGAGAGCTTTCTGGACTACTGAAAATTCACTGTCAGGGAAGTGGATGCCCTGTAACCTTCTGTATCCCATCCCAAGCCTTTCTGATTTAACTCTGAGTTCCCTGCAGTCTTCCCACTGGTGGGTCCTGCACTGGAAGATGCTGGAAAACTCCAGGCTCAGGTAACAGTGACAGCTTGTTAGTGTTGTGGTGGTGTCTTTACACAGGGTATGCAACCAGTAGATCAAATGCAGAGATGCATCTTAATGTCCTCAAATGCTTTGCACTTGGATAGGTGGAAAGAGTGTGAAATTAATCTGTTCATACAAAATACATTAGTGCATTTTGCCTCTAGAACAGGTATAGATGCTCACATCTGCAATGATGTCAGAAAGAACTTACAGCTGAATTTAAGGATTTATTTTATTTTGCTTTTACCCAGGTCATAAATCTAGTGCTTAATTACTTTTCAAATCCTTGCCAACATCCCGGAGGGAGGAAATGAGTTTAATTTCAATATCTATTTGTTTCTTTCTCCTAGCTCACAAATTCCTTCCCATAAAGGATGTTTCTCAACTTGGAGAATCACATCTCAAGATTTCTTTCTGCAACATGATCAGATGGCTTCTTTGTGTTGAAAGTATTTGTTCTCCTTGAATTTAGCTGACTTTTTCCCCAACAAATAAATAATAAACTTTTTTCAATTCCTTTTCTTCTCTTTTTTTTTTTTTAACCAAACC
>JAWWLZ010000094.1:68014388-68025561 GCA_035041345.1 Poliocrania exsul | reverse complement strand
AAGATACTTCAAGTTTTGAATTCTTGCACACAGCTGCTACGATGCATAAAGGAAAGAAAACAGCTCAGAGCAAAGGAAGAACATATTAAGTTATATATTAAGGGAATAAACCTGACAAAAGATTTTATGTCTATTTTTTCGCAAAAGGAAGACAACTTGAAAAAAAATATATATGGAAAGAGGAGGCAGTAATGAACAAGGACAGTTCATTTCCCAGTAGGTGATCAGTAAGCCGAGGGATAGCTGCAGGATGTCATGATGTACTCTGCTGTCACAAAGATTTTACACATAGACTGGACAACTTGTTCAATAAATCAACATGCATCTATCTTTTTCCTTCTTTTTTTCTTAGGTATCTATTTGGAAACTCACAGCCACATTTTAATGTGTGCAGAATATTTGTTAACTTGGCATTGCCTTTTCATCATTTCCAACCCTGTGCTATCTCTTGGGAGTGAATCATCATTATGTAACACAGCATACAAGGTACCATGTGATGATCCTTGTCCTTGCTAAAGAAAAAACAAAAAAGAAACCAAAAAAACACCAAGCAATATTAATACAAAGATACACACACATCCTAGTAATCATATACAGCATAGGCTGGCTACTGGGTATGTTTTTCTCACCTCTCAAAAACACTTATTGATTTCAGTGGGAAATGTTTTTCCTAACTGATACAAACTCTCGTCTCTGGGGTAATTACTGGGATTTTTTTTCTTCCTCTTCTTTTTTTTTTTTTTTTTAATTCAGATCTTGCTCTGAAAATAGAAATTCCAGCTAACTCCAGTAGTCAGAGTGAACTTACCATAAGCTCAGGCTCATCTTTGTCTTTCTTATGCACTGCACTGATTTAGTTCAGGATAAAAAAATAAAGTGAATTTTGTGATAAACAGGCTGATGTAAAGCTGGAGAAGATCCACTTGATGGTCACAAAATAAAAGCAAATAGAGTCATTTTGCACAGGACGTTACTAGCAAAACTGAACATTTTGAAAACTAGTTAAAACAGAGAAGCAGTAACATGGACTATGCCCATCCCAGGTGTCACACTGCACTGGGAATGTAGAACATCAATAGAACACTTAGTTATCAGTAGAACTTTTCATTATCACTCCAGCTTCAGCAACTGGCATGACTACCATACCCATGAAAGGTAACCTGCTCACAAAGAGTGTTGGAAACTCTGGCTTGGGAGAAGAAGCATCAGTGTTTGTCTCAGATGCTCACCAGGGCATAGACCAATCTATAACTTAATAGTTTGTTCTCTTGTAAAGATTCAGTCAGGCACTGTAGGCTTCTCATGAACTGGCTGTTGAGTTCAGATTTCATTAAACAATGTCACTTGCAGTGGAAACCACCAGGATTATCCCTGCCACAACCACCCATGTCAGCTTCAAAATCCTACCTCAGAGAATTATCCTGCCTAACGTGGAATCAGTGCCTAATGTGGAAACAACATCTGCTCTTCAGGTGAGAAATAGCCTCATGTGCCATAAAACTGGCTTTCCCAGGTTTGAGAAGAAAAAGAAGAAAAAAATCCTGTCAAGTCCTGCTCATAATATTCAAAATTCCTCAAGAACTTTCAGAAGACATAATCTTTCCTGCAGATGCTTTAGAGACTTTTTGCATTAGACAACTTCCCTCTATCTAGCTCTTTGACATATTGTTTTGCAGGTGGACTAATCCAGCTGCCAACAGCCAAAGAACACCATAAAGTGTCTTCAGGAAGGAACAATTGGAAGTGGCTAATTTAGAATCACAGAATGGTTTGGTTTGGAAGGAACCTTAAGAAATTCTTATTCCAAGCACCTCCTACAGGCAGGGACATCTTCCACTAAACCAGGTAGCTCCAAGTCCTGTCCAATCTGGCCTTGAAGACTTCCAAAGATGAGGCAGACACAATTTCTCTAGGCAATCTAATGGATACATAATTTTTGAAAAATTGTATTGATTTTCACCAGAATGCAGTATTATATCTGACAGTATGAAAACAGGGATAGGGCAGAAAAGTACATTTTTTCTCTCTGATTTACTAAGCCAGCATGGACTTCAATAGATATTTAAATCTATAACAAATTAAGATTTTTTTTGAGTATTTGTCATTCTAATTTTGTCCGTAGTTTACAGCTAAAAATTCTTTCACACAGACTCTTTCTTTTAACAGTTATATCAAAATATCTCCACGTATTAATACAAGGCACAGGCTCTGGTGGGAGTTTTATCTGTCAAGAATGTCATGCTCCAAGTCCACAATTCACCCTGTAAACAATAGGGAAAAGGAGAAAAAAAGTACCTGCCAAGTATTCACAACATACTTTCAGACAGTAGCAGTAACATTTAGGTTTGAAAGAATATTAAAATAAGGGATTTCAACATGTACAAATCCTTCTATATTGCAATGTTTCCTATTAAAAAAATAAAGAAGAAAAAATATTTCAGTGGTTCTTTTGCTATCACCACAACTTGCTTATGGAGAGAGCAAGTAAGTTAAAATGTCTGATACAGGGAGTGTGAAGTAAGAATCCACACAGCAACAGAGACTCATAAAATAGTTTAGTTTGGAAGACATCTTAAAAATCATATAATTTAGACCCAATGTCATGGGCAGGGACACTTTCCACTAGACTATTACTCCCTTGTCCTGCTGCCCACACTCAGTGAGTGCAGCCCAGGGCACATGGCCGGGTCCTGGTGAGCTTCTCATCATTCGCCATCTCCAAGTGCTTCCCCCTGTGGTTGCTCTCAATTTATTCTCTTCTCAGCCTGTACTTATGCTTGGGATTGCCTCAACCCAGTTGCAGCACTCGGCACCTGGCCTTGTTGAACTTCATGCAGTCTCATCTCTCAAGCCTATCCAGGTCCCTCTGGATCCTGCAGCCCCTTCTTCCAATGTGGGACTGCACTACACAGCTCGTTGCCATTGGCAAATGTGCTGATCAATCCCATTGTCCATGTCATTAACAGAGTTGTTAAACAGCACTGTCCCCAGTCCTGATCCCTGAGGACACCACTCACCACTGATCTCCACTTGGACATTGAGCCATTGACCACAACACTTTGACTGCAGCCATCCAACCAATTGCTGCTTGTATCAAATATATATTACCCCAGTTTAGGAACAAGTATATTGTGTGTGATAGCATCAAACGCTCTGCAGAAGTCCAGATTGATGAAATCAGTCACTCTTCTATCATCCACCCCAACACTGTAAAGCCAAAAAGAAGGCCACTGAAATTTTCAGGTATGATTTGCCCTTAATAAGTCCATCTTGGCTGTCACCAATCACCTCCTTATGCTCCATTTGCTTTAGCACAGTTTATAGGGGAAGATCTTCCATGATCTTGCCAGACGTTTAGGTGAGACTGACTGATCCATAGTTCTCTGGGTCTTCTTTTCTCCCTTTTAAAAATGAGAGTTACTTTTCCCCTTTTCCTATCAGTGGAAATTTCACCAGACTTCCTCAACTTCTCAAATTTGTTGGATAGTGGCTTAGCAACTTAGTCTTCACCATATCCAATCTAAACCTACTCTCAATTTAAAGTTATTCTCCCTTGTCATGCCAGGGCCTTCTAAATGGTCTTGCCCCATCTTTCCCAGAAGTTCCCTTCAGGTTCTTATAGGCTGCAATTAGGTCATCCAAAGACTACCTTTTTCCATGTCAAAAAACCCCACTTCTCTCAGCCTTTTCTCACAGCAGAGATGCCTTATCCCTCTGATCATCTGGATGCCTCCTATGGACTTGCTCCCTGTCCTTTCTGTGCTGGGGACCCCAGGGCAGGAGGCAGTTCTGCAGGTGGGGTCTCACCTGAGAGGGCAATGTGACAGAATACCCTCATTTGACCTGCTGCCCATGCTGTGGGTTCAGCCCACGATGCTGCACAGACTGTCTTGAGTTTCACAGTACACACAAGCATATCCTTCCTGGGATCCAAGCTAAATGAAATTAATATAAATATATGGACATAAGTAAGAAGATGACAAAATTGGATGTGTAGTGTGTGTGCTTTTGGGTACATTTAGAAAAATGACAGAATTAAAGACGGACAATGACCCGAAATCAGAGAAAAAGCAGTTATGAAGGAGTGCTCTGAGGACAGAGTGAACTATGTGGCAGAAGATCAGAATTACAGGGGGATGACAAGCAGAAAGAGGGGGTTTACCCCAGCCATAGGGAGAGAAATAGTAATTGAACATCACTGATGCCCTAGAGGGAGTTTCAGAGGCTTAGTCAGGAATTACTGTATTTTGTTTTTAAGAAGAAATCTGAAGCATTCTGAACTATCTGAGCATGATCTTAGAGTATAATTATGAAAGATTAAATTCAAACCTTTTTACAAAAGGTCCATTAATTCCAAGATGGTTTTTTAATACATTTTTTTGCTACATTTTTTGCTGCCTTTTTAAATTTTTTTTTACTAGTGAGATTATATTGACTTTATTTGGTTTGATTTTCTAGCTTCTGTGGATGAAAAGATAGGAAATTATGATCTATTGTTTATAAGGTGTGTAATCTGAATTTCTTTTTCCTGAAGGTGGATTAAACCACACACTTTTTAGAAAGATACCTTGAGAATTTTGAATAACAAGGTCTCTGCCGTGTTGGCTGATGAGCAGGTACAATATGCTGCAACTATCAATAGAAAATTAAGTGTCATTTCAAGTTTGAATTTCTCTTACTTTTAACTCTTGAACATTCTTATTTGGGTCTGGAAAGCTGTATTAATAATTTCTGCCCATTCTCTTGCTATGCATTTTTCCCAAACATCAGTAGCTATGCACAGGACTCAAGTGACATGGAGAGGGTGTTTTCCCCAAATACAAATTGATAATATTTGCCCTCCATCAGCTTTTTTTTTCTAGCTTTCTTTTTGTAGCTTTTCTAACAATATCATCTCTGAGATCAGAGATGAATGACTGTTTTCTTGAATGAGTACCTTTGTTAGGAACCCCCCCCCACCACCACCACAAAACACAGTTACAGAGGGATGCAGTATGGTCAAAATCAACATAAATCTTTACTGCCAAAAGAGCTAAAAGAACATTTGTAAATACCTAATATTTTGTGTTGATGGTTTCTGAAGAAAAGATTGTAATTTTTCTTTCCAACAGTGATTTTGTCTGAAAATTTGAAAAACATTTCCTTTTAAAAATCCTATAATTACAGCACTGTAACAATATTACGTATTTTTCCATGATATTTCCTTTTCTTTTGTGTTTTCTGAGACTGTATTTGTTCAAATATCACACCAAAATCCCATATTTGGACAACATTGTTTTTTATTTACTACTTTTGAGACTAATTTTCAGTTGCTTTTAGTGTCCACTAAGTGTCTTCTACCTTATAAATTTGACCCATAATTTCTGCTGATGGGTGTTGCATATTTTACTTTGTTTATGAACTTACTCTATCAGATGTTGAACCTTCGGTCAGGGATTTCCAAACACTCATTACTGGACTCATTACTGATCATCTTAAAGTCATTGTGGCATCTTCAGATTTTACTGCTAGAGATTTATCTTACTGATATAAATGCTGAACAGAGCTGGAGTAAGACTCTAATCCCTTGGAGACTGCATTAGCAGCAACTCAACTCATGGATTTCTCCACATTAAAAACTCTGTTTCAAGACCTGTCAGACAGGGAGTTTTAACACATCTAATGTGTACCCTGTTAAATCAATATAACGTGCCAGTTTTTAATCTAAAAGTCATGTGTTGCAATCAAATTATTTGGAGAAATCCCTCTCTATGATGTCAACAGCATTGTTGTTATCAACTAAATCTGTAACATTGTAAATAAAAATATAACACATGTGTTTGACAAGACCTACCTACGTCCGTGCAAACATGTTGACTAATATTAATTATATTTTCAGCATCTAATTCTTTGTTGACAGAGTCCTGAATTAACTGTTCCAGTAGTTTGCCCAGACTGACATCTGACTAACCAGTTTACTGAGTCATGTCTTTGCTCTGTTCAAATGCAGGGATTTCACTGGCAGCCATCCAAACTTCAAGAAATTTCCTCAGCTTCTCAAAAACTCGTTAAAATTTGGTTTAGAGGACATTAAGCTACTTCCCTATGGATCACCGTATCAGATATACATCTCAGATTATTTAACAGTCATATTTTTCTCTAAACCAGATGTCATCACTCTATCACTGCTTTATCTCTAAGGATCACTATCCTGCTTCACATCACTCACAGGACAGAACTAAATGCTTTAATAGGACTTTTTATACTTTACTATTTTAAATATATCCCAGAAAATGCTTTCTGGCATCAATACATGTACACAGAGTAATGAGAAGCAAACACTGAGGGCTTTTTGTCCCTAATACATCTTAGTTGCATTTTAATACATTTTCACATGTGTTAACATCTCCACTGATTTTTTTTCAGGTGTCCTATAACTACTTTCATGCTTTTGGCACATATCTCGAACTCATATTTTAGAAGTCACTTGATTATGAAAAATATATCTCAGAATAGATGACATTCATCTATTCATCAGCAAGGTGGAAAACAGGATTTTTTCCTTGCGTCCTGATTTGTAACACTAGATGGTAAATTCAATTCCATCTTCATCAAACATGAAAAATCCAACTGGAAATGGACAAGTACTTCTTTACACACAAGGAAAACACAGGTTTCTTACGCAACAGTCACCGACTTGCAGTGTTTCAGGACCTCTTTATTATTAATCAGGAAACACTAAACCACAAAGTCTATCTGTAACAGAGTAAAGCATTGAACTTCAATTTCTAATTTTTCAATCACTTCATCAACAGTTCTCAATATTTTTTTTAATTCTCTCTTGATGATCATGCCAGTAATTTTTCTTTCACTATCACTACTAGTAAGATGTGTGTACTAGGGATAAACAATAATAAAAATTATGTTTTAAGGGATGTGAGAAAACACAGAATCTTAATGCAATGAAGGTCATAACTCACATATCCAAGAGGAAGCAGTTGCTGAAGACCAATTTGCACATTATTTAAATTCTTGATGAATGGGAGGATTTGGCCTTCCATAAGTATTTTGGATGAGACCAATGTGCTCAAGTTTGGATGAGTACTTTAAGAAAAAATAGGTATTCTACTTCTATACAATTAATTCTGTAAGGAAAAATAATCTTTCAGAGAGACAAATTGGAGCAAGTCAGGTCTCTGTGAACTTTGGCAAGTCAGGGCACAGCAGTTAATTGAAAAACAGAGAGTGATACAGACCTTTTAATTTCCATTTCCTATCATAAGACAAAATCTGTGGAGCCATCACAGTTCACAGACTTCTTTGACTTGAAAAATTTTTGGTGCCATTTGCTGAGAAGGAGTGAAGGATGACAAACCACAAAAAGTGAAGAGTCCCCTGGCTAAGGCAACATTAGTGTACATGAAAGATATGGACTAAATCTTGGAAGGTGGATTTTAACCCAAGCCTTGAGTAAAAGAACAGTGATTTTCCTTCAATGTTGTGAAAAAAGCAATTCTGAATTCAACAATTTTACAAAGTTTGAAATCATTAATACTCAAGATCATCAAAGTGTCAAGTTTATCTTCCTCCATCTTGCAAAGATCTGTCCAGGATGGACGCTTGTAATGAATATATAAATAATAAATCTACTCTCTAAAACATGCTTTGACTAGCATTTCATGACTGGCTTCAACAACCTTTATATTGCTTTTCACAATACTGCCTTATCTATAAAAGAGGTGAAAGTGCCCAGAGCCTGGTTAGAGAGAATGAAGGTGAGAGAGATGTTCCTATATTCCTCTGATTTTCATTTTCCCTTTCCTACAGCTATGAGAAAACTTCTCTCCAGTCCATTTCTGTAGATTACTTCCATTTATTCTTTTGTTCCTGTTTCCAAGAATACGTCTTCAGAGTCGATTCAAGCTTTAGTACATGGCAATTACTAAAGAAATAAAATACTATTACCCCAGATCTTCAAGCATTTTGGCCATATTCTTCTTGGCTTTTCTATTTTCGCTATCTAAAGTGCAGCACTCCTTCAGTGCCCTTGAAGAAGTACTTGTTCCATTACTGGATGCATTATTCCTTAGAAGAAGAAGGGATAAAAATATCATCTTCAATTTATGAATCATTCTTATCTTTACTCTTCACCTTTAGTTCTCTTTGTGCTTCCTTCTCTCATGGTCTTCTAAATTATTTCTGGACAAGTACAGTATCACTAAATTGGAACATTTTATTTTGCTACTACTTTTATCAATGTTTTAACTCTTACGATCTTTAGAAACTGCAGCCTCACTCTTTTGAAACTCAATAACTTTATTTTTTCTCCAGGAACTGATTATTTTTTTTCATCCACTCCAGGGCTGCATTTTTTTTATTATTATTTTTTATTTTTTCCCATAGGCTGTTGTTTTGGCTTAAATTAATTTCTGAACTAAAGTACATCGGCACTTCCAGAGGCACATAATTCTCTGACCCTGATTTCCTCAAAAGTTCTATCATGGAAATGAAACCAAAGGACACCATTCACAAGGGACTCTCTTATCTACATAAGAAATGAGTACCAAGGATGCTTGTAGAATTAAATAGTAGAGCAGCATTTTAATGTGCTCCAAAGAAGGCAAAGAACTATTGATGCCTCAAGGATCAAATACATCTTCCTAATCACTCTGCCCAAAATCAGTTATGAACATAATTTATATCACTACTTATGGCAGTGGAAGAAGATTAATTCTCTCTGATCAAGGAAAATAACAAACGTGCAGACACCCATTCTGCTAAATAAATCAACATCAATGGCAATGGATCCCATTTTACACTTCATTTTACTTCTGTAATTTTACAGTTACTGGACAAGAGCAGTGTCCATGCACTTAGGATGGCCGCAGTGGCAAAGTTAAAAGCCAGCTGGGTATTTTAGCAATGGACATTACCAACCTATTAATATAGTCCAGAACTATCAGGCAAGGAGATTAATATTGTGAGATGAATATTAAAATACTTGGAAATATGAAGGTTACAAACCAAGACTAGAAGCTAGGGCAAGCATATTGGGCTTCGCAGTGTGGGTGGGCAAACAATTACTTCAAATCATAGCACCTGGGAAATTTTTCAACAAGTAGATGTGCTGCAGTTCCCCATCCAGCAGAAAATATAAAATGTGCAAGCTGCCTTCCCTGAGGGGTTTGCATGCACCATAACAATGAGTCCCCCAGAGCAGTCACACAGACAAGATAGAATGGCTGGGCAGCTTTTCAGTAGTATTCTCTGTTTTTATAGCGATTTTCCCCTTTGGACTGCTCTCAGAAATGTTAACCAGAACCACATGGCCGGGAAGTCACAGATATGTGAGCCACAGGAACCCTACAAAAGCCCCATCACCTCTATTGTATTCCCTTCAGTACCACAAGTTTTCTCACTATGGCCCGAAGCTGTGTTGACTCCAAACTAAGTTTCAGAAGGAACTTGCAGGAGGTAGAACACACGTACATTACACATGAGTTATTTCTAGTTTCCTGAGCAGTTTGTTGCTAAGATAAAAATTCAGAGGCAGTCTTTAAGTCTGATATGGGTATTTCAAAAGTTAGATAAGACTTAAGGCATTTGTGAGCCACACATGGCTGCCCTTGGAGAGATACAACTCTGAGCAATCCAAGCACAGTGTTTCTACCTGTATTCCAACACAGTATTTGCTGAAGTCAAACATAATAAAGGCCCTACACACAGGAAATGGCCTCAAGTTGCACCAGGGAAGGGTTAGGTGAGGCATTAGGAAAAATTGATTCACAGAAAGGGTGGTCAGGGACTGGAACAGGCTGCCCAGGCCAGTGTTGGAGTCATGGCACCTGGAAGTGTTCAAAAGATCTGTGGATATGACATGTGAGTGTAAGAGTATAAAAAGCTACTGATATCAGATATAGGGGTGAAAACTTGAATGGTTTATTGAACACGCAACACGCAATTTAAAGGTATCAGGGCCAGAATATGTTAATAAGGAGGATGGATTATGGTAACATATGTTAACTAAGGAATTATACAAGTTTCGGCTAGGTTGCACAATTAGTTAATATTTTCCATAACTGGAATTTACATGGGGGGAAGAAAACAAAGGGTTTCAGCATAAATCAATAAATTTCATCTTAAAATCCATCTCTATCTTGGAGCCAGAGACAGCTAATCAGCATGGTTGAACATCAACAGGCCTTGTTCCTAGTGATGGGATTTTGTCTCAGCCTCTGTTGACCATGGCTTACTGCTTAAGCTTGTCAGCCTTCTCACTGCTGGAAGCTGAGTTTTGGTCCTTACATGTGAGGGCATGGAGGTGATGCTGGGCTGATGGCTGGACTTGGTGATCTGAGACTCCTTTTCCAACTGTACAAAATCTATGATTCTACAGAGGTGGGCAGTGGGCTGCCCTCCAGCCTCACAGCTGTTGACTCTGGTCTGTGAGAGAGTTTACAGGCCATGGGGATAGAAAACATGTACAAATCAGCACATTCTGAAAAACGATGTGCTATGGAGCACCTAATGCACGTTGGTCATACACCTGTTATACAGTGAAGGCCTGGAAAGGTCAGTTGCAAGGAAGGACAATATAGCAACCCCCATTTCATGTGGGACACTGCTGCACAAAGAAGCCAACAACTGGAAGATCAACTCTAAAAGGGGTTCTGAATGCCTTTGAGGATCCAAATTGAACTGCTTTTCTCCATGATCACTCCTAAAGATTATGTTAGCAAATTTCCCCAAGCTTGGGGAAAAATAAAAGCACCAAACAGCTCAGTGCCAGGATATGGAAATAGTGTTTTGTAATTAATTTTCTCATTTTTCAACCTTGTTTTTCACTGGGTTTCAAATATATATTTAAGCAGCTTTTTGGCAATTTTATGAATGAAAATGAAGGAGGATGCTGGAAGAGCAAAGAAACAAGAAGAGAATAAATGAAACAGTAATCACTGACTGACACTCTTTTTAAGCCTTAGGCCTCTGTTCATTCAAGGGCAGGTTGGATGGAGCATTGAGCAATGTAGTTTAGTAGAATGTGTCCCTACTCATGGCAGGGAGTTGAAATAAAATGATATTTAAGGTCCCTTCCAACCCAGACCATTTCTATGATTCTCGGGTTCTAAGATCTTTGTTGAAAACTGGTTCTATAATGTGCTAAATTAATGGCTTAGCTTTTTACTAGACTTCT
>JAWWLZ010000094.1:67996020-68008960 GCA_035041345.1 Poliocrania exsul | reverse complement strand
GGAGATCTAAAACAATTTCAGCCAAAAGTTTCATTATGGACTTGAGGTCTTGTGGGATTTCACTGTCAGAAGCATGCCCAAAAGTTCGAGATTTTTCCAGCTGTGCAAATCACTGTGCATTTCTGGAAGTCCATACTGATCTCTTATTGCCCATAAATAATACATCATACCACCACACCTACCAGGTCTCTTGGGAAGACAAGACCAAATTTCGGAGAAACCTAGAGGCTTCTTTTTGTGCCCTTTCCCATGGCTTTTATGCTCCCTTGCAACAAAGGAAGGAAAAAGGCCTAAATTTTTTTTAAAAAAGCATCTATATATTTATGGGCACATAAGCTAATGAGAGAACTAGTAGAGAGAATGCTCTGCCCCTGAAATGCAGCCATACATTAGGTGGACTGAGCTTGCTAACTAGAAGCAAAAAGCAGTGTATGCAATAATTGAAATCAACAAATCAAGAAAAAGGACATGGTTTAGAGTAGTAAGAGGAGAATTTGGAGCTTTTATAGAGGTTGAATACCCGTTGTTTATATTCAAAGCTGGTGACTTAGAGGATACTTCACTGTAAGTCCAGTGTTGGTAAACCCTTCCATTGTGTTATACAGTAATTACTAGGGTAACATTACTGCAGGTACAACAGTTTCACTGGTTTTACTATAGATATATTTTAGAGAATCAGGCCTAGCATTACCTCTGTATTGTGCTTTTGTTGGTGGTGCGTTAGTCACTCTAATGATACTGTGCTTATACAAAGCATTATATAAATGCTGTGAGATAAACTACACAACCACCGCTTAGGAATCAAAGCCATTCCCTACAAGCACACATCTGTTTGCAATGGATTCTCTCCTTCATCCTCTTTCCCCAACACCCCTTTTCCATTAGTTGGTTCATCACCAAAGCACAGAGAGTTTGTTTTGTAGGAAATATATTGATCGAGTTTCTTACCTATGAAATCAAAGTCTATAATGATCAGTCTGCAAGCAGTGCTCCCTGACAAACATCATCCCTGCCAAACACAAGAACTGGACAGAAATCAAATTTCTAGGTCTTACTGTTTACTAAGAAAAATCAGCAGATCATCTTTATTTTCAAAAGAGTCTATAAAGCCTCAATTTGATTTCTATTTAATAAACACAGGATGCTGGAGGTCAGGGGAAAATTATTTAAATCTCCTAATATTTCTTGGGCTTACTGGCTTTGAATGGAATTGATTTCATATTAAGGATTTTCATCTTTGCCCTTCACTTGGTACAATACATTAGGAAACAAACACCAGGTCGTATCTTATTCAGACTGTTAAACATATTTTTGATTGCCATGTAGTTAAATAATATCTTGTCAGCTACTTTAAAAGAAAACTTCTATGTAAACAATGCAATCAATTTGTTCCAGCCATATTCAGCTACTCAAATTCAAGTAGTCTTTTTAGATATATAAAGGATTTTTTTTACCACTGCTCTTACTATTTCCTATCCTAATCTCACGTTCGTAAGTTTACACTTTTCTAACCTGACACCACCTCTAAATAGTTTTGAAGAAATATCCTCCATATTTTTATCTGTCAGATATAAAATCTCAAACAGGTTGTAGCCCAGGGCTTCAAAACAATTTTGGTAGTTAAATCCCTTGGATTTCAGGGGAAATCTTAGAAGGTTGAGGAGCTGGAGCCAGGTGATTTGTGCAGTCATAGAGGAAATATTTGGTGGAGAAGCTGCTGAACTGTAACTAAGTTAGATCAGTAACCATTTCCTAACCCAGAATGATCCTTTTCCTCACTGCTAAATAATGGGTTTTTTTAAAGGACCAAAATCACAATGGAAGGAAGTACTCTTTTTTATTTATATATTTATTTTCTTGAGTAGGAAATAGTCATATATCTTTGATTTGGATGTTCATGAATGGAAAAATCAATTACTAAATGTTGTTAAGATTTTTTCAGATCTCCTTTTATTGCTTAGAGTGGAAGCCTGAGGACAGTAATGACTGAAGGCAAGAGAAGGCATTGTATTTCTGGTGATATGAGTTTGCTTCCAGACTTGGGTCCTAAACTCTTCAGCCAAAAGCAATATAACAGTAATCTGCATGATTAAGGAGCAATATAAATAATTTTTCCCCATTTCACATATTTCTACCACCTATGTAACCATAGAATATCCTAAGTTGGAAGGGGTCCACAAGGATCATTAAGCCAAACTCCTGACCCTTCAGAGGACAGCTCCAAGAATCCCACCATGTGCCTAAGAGTGTTGTCCAAACACTCTTTGTGCTCTGTCAGCCTTGGTGCTGTGCCCACTGCCCTGGGGAGGCTCTTCAGTGCCCAACCACCCTCTGGGACAAGAATGTTTTCCTGATATCCAACCTAAACCTGCCTTGAGACAACTTCAGGCCATTCCCTTGGGCCCTGTCACTGGTTACCAGAGAGAATAGGTCAGTGACTGCCCCTTCACTTCCCCTTGTAAGGAAGTTTTAGACTCCAATGTGTTCTCTGTCTCCTCTTCTCCAGGGAGAGCAAACCAAGACCTCAGACACTGAGGAATATGCCTTCCCCTCCAGACTCTTCAGCATCATTGTAGCCCTAGAACCTGTAACCAGAAGTATTTTCCCATGAATATCCTTTGGAAGACATCTAGAAATCTTGGGGAAGTTTTGAAGTCCATGGGTTTGGAGACACCTGTGTTTTATGGGGTATTGAGCCCAAATGATAAATCCCAGGAATAAGCTGCTCAGACTCTCCACTTGTCAGGATGGACACACAAACACAGAGTATGTGGATAAAGAACTTGCAGAGAAAGTGCAGCTGCAGCATAAATCCAGTCAACTGGAAACTACTACGATCTCAAGGACTCCACATCCTTCAAGGTCTAGTTCTGCTGTGGCTCTCACAAGCAAAGCAAGAAATAGATGTGGTTTAATGACTAAACTAAGGGATGCTGAATAACTGTATGCACTCAACAGGCTGCTCCTCAAACTGCTCATCTTTTCGTATTGCCCATGAATGACAGAATTCTTCTTCATCAGCTCAATCCCAGAAAATCTTAGGTATGTACTTAACTTTCTGAACTCTGAGCAGTCCCTCTGACTCTAGCACAGTTACCCCTGGTGCAAAATTAAGTGTAGACATAAATTATTGTGGGGCTGAGCCTGGAATACACCATGGTGAATAGTTTCTCTTCAGGAAAATATTTATTTCCTAAAGGTATCATTTCACTTAAAGTTTTCACATATTTGTGTTGTACTTTGTAAGTCACTTGGGAAGCAGTATTGAAGGACAACTTGAAATGTCAAAAATACACATTACTAAATGGAATATTTTCAAATTGGAGATGTAGGTGGATAAAGAAACTTAGATGCCACAATGATATCTAAAAAGAAGTGTCAGAGAAATTTCTACTTTTCTATCTCAGCTCAAATGACCAGGGTAATTATCTGGGAAAAAGGAGATTGGAATTTAAATTTCATCTTTGCTTGAAAGCATGGACTTGAATTTAAGCTTCCAACACCTTGAGAAAATTATGTTTTAAGCAATGGACTGTGGAATGTGGAAAGGTTTCACAAAGCCAGGTTTGTGAACCCTGTCTTCTAGTGATTTTAGTACCCCCTTCTAAATATTAAATATATATTGAAAGTTACAAATTTAAAAAGAAAGGGGGAGAAAAAGGAAAAATAAAGGGAAAAAATAAAAAACTTAAAAAAGGAGGGAAAAAATGCCATATTTTCAGAGTGTTTAAAAGCAGTGTGATGGCACTTAATCACATTTAGTGCTGTGGTTGTAGCAAACAATACAAAATTATTCCCAAAGACCCAGCTATGACAGTGGTGACTCACAAGCAGGCCTTTAAAGTACTCCCAGTGTCTAAATATTAAATATTTACTATAAGTCTATAAAATTTTATATTCATTGTACTTCTCACTTGTTTTACCCGTCCTCAAGGGACACTGAAGATTCTGTATTTGTTTCCCCTTTCTAGTACATCAAAACTTTTTTCATAACACTCCTATTGAGCCATACGCCTCCTCAGTCTCCCATAGGCTGTCACTAAGTCATATTGGTGTCAGTGCAGAAACTTTAGCTGAGTCTCACTGATGTCAGTCAAAAAAGAGAAAAAAAATTGGGAAAAAAATTGGAAAAAAATTGCCAAACACCACAAGACTTATAAATACTGCAGTTAGCAAGACAGGCCTTAGTCAGGTCTGCTCACGTTGAATTATAACTTCCTTTTTTGAATTTCCATATTGATTGTCAATGGTTTCTTATCTGTCTGTATAGCATCATGCATATTGCCAGCGTGACACAAATAAATGAGCTAATGAATAAATAATGGCAATCAATGGAAACAAACACAGAATTGACTGACCTCCTCATTGTTCTCACTGAATGAGATGCCAAGAGTAATCAAGCAGCATAAATTATAAAGTATAAGTTCAACATTAGAATGTCATTGTTTCAATGTTTTAAGGAACCTGCAGTGTGAATAAGGCAATGTGCTGGCTATAAAACATTTAGACAAGTTTATCTTGCTTTCAGGAAATGTCCATCTCTGCCCCCACTGAAGTCAAAAATAAACTTCCTGATGCAGCATGGCTTCCAAAATCTTTCAAAACAGTTTCTACAAAATAAAGTGCTCGCTTTTTTTTTTTTTTAACATAGTGAAACTCTCCTCTGTAAGGGGATGGTGTGTCACAGAAAACCAATTAAAACCATTTTACCAAAGGCCTGAGGACTTAAGACACATGTGCTTGTCAACAGAGACTTTTTGAAAGTGGTGAATAGTGAACTACTCCTATGCAAGCAATTATTTTTGAAATAACATCAAAATAACTCTTTTCAACAGATGCACTACTTCTTCACTAGATGCTTTCAACCATTCTCACCCCACTTGAATCTTTATATCAACTCTTTCTTTTGTCCCTTTCATATAAATTCACTTTCCATTTGCAATTCTTGTCACAAATGAGCTTTAACTCGGTACTTTTCACGGTTTCCTTGCCTTCTATCACTAATGACCCATTGGTCATAAGTTTACATACAAGAAGAAACCCCACCAAGAACCACAATAGATTTAGAAGGTTTTTGCAGCATCCAGCACTAAGGAACGATGGTGTCCAGCCTTACCATAACACAGATGCACTATAAAACCTCAAATAAACAAAACTGAAAACTAATCAAACAAAAATCCCAAACAACTCCATGCAATAGTCTCCAAACTCAACAGCATTGTATGGGTAAGAACAATAATCACCTGTAAAGTGGAGGGTGCCTTGCACCTCCTTTTCACCACAGGGTGCCAAATTGTGTTTTATTAGCCAAAGAAGGCTCCAGTAGACAAAATCCAAAAGATTACAAGGGCCCATGTTGTAGCCATGGTCTGTAGTGCCTCATGATAATATACATTTGTTGTGTATTGAGATAATATCATGGGATGTTTTTCTCTGGTAGAATGCATATCTGTTGTTAAATAACTGATGACAAAGGCTGGCACATTATTAAAGGCTGGATTGAGTTCAGAATTTAATATTCCACTCACATTTCAAACAATTTTCAATGTCCACAACTGTCATCCAACATTGTTTCCAAGTCACAATTCAGTGGGAGAAAAATAGCGATCCATGTAGAGCTTCATAGTGACACATCTGTTATGTTATTTATCTTAAGTGTGAAGACAGGAATGAACTATCTTCCAGCCTTATAATTCAGAATTGAAAAGAATAGAAACTAAATGAAGAAAAGAAAGGGACAGAATCTTTGTGTGAATGTAGGTTAATGGAATATCATGTGAAACTGCTTTTGTCAGAATTTCTCTGATTGCTTCCAAGTCTACTAATCATGATGTAAATCAGGAGGGGTTCCATTAAACTAAACATATCGACTCACATTGGCCCAAATAGCTGCAAAAGAGGTCTAAATGAGGCACAGTATCACTGTGAGGAGCCAGTCCTCTGAAGTATTTCCATGATTAAAATGATGTTATGAACATCCTAACCTTACAGACCTGAAATGTCCTCCAAAGCAGCTGCATGACACTGTACATTTTAAAGCCTTCCCCTCTTTGTAAGTCTGTATTTTAGTGCTTGGCCCTCCCACCCCTAGCCAGCACTTACTGCACACGGTTTCATGGAACTTCCAAACATTTCCTGTGGAGAAAAAAATCCCCAAACTTTCTGAACTCTATTTTGCTTCAGGGCATCTAATCTTGAAAGTTATGTGTGCTGTTAAAAATTGGCTTTCAAATCATGGAATGAGGCCTTTAGGGATACTTTCTTTCTCTTTTTTTTTTTTTTCCCCCTCTTCATAAGAAGTTTCAGAGCTGCAGAGCCTCAAGCCAAAAAAAATAGTTGTACAGGCAAGTTTTCTACAGAACAAGAGACATGCTGGGGTGCTTGCTTGAGGCTATTTCACCCTCCCACATTTGCATGCCTCCCACAAGGATCCACGTAGCTGATATGAAAATGAGTACATGAACTCCTGAGTGAACTTTTATTTTGGCCTCACTTCCTCCTCTCTTCCTGACCATGCCATGGAATCCTAGAATATTTTGGGTTGGAAGAAACCTTAAAGATATCTACCTCCAATCCTTCTGCCATAGACAGGGACACCTTTCACTAGGCCAGGTTGCTCAGAGCTTCATACAACTTGACCTTGGACACTTCCAGGGATGAGGCAGCCACAATTTCTCTGGGAATGTATGCCAGGTCCTCACTGCCCTCACAGGAAAGAAATTTTCCTTAATATCGAATCTAAACTTACTCTCTCATCCTGTCATTTCCCCTTGTCCTGTCACTCCAAACCCTTGTAAATAGTTCCTCTCCATATTTCTTATAGTTCCATTTTGGTACTGGAAGGCTGCAGTTAGGTCACCTTAAAGCTGAACAGGGTTCGGCTGAACAATCCCAGTTCTCTCAGCCTTTCCTCACAGCAGAGCTGCTCCAGCCATCTGATCATCTTGGTGCCTTCTCTAGACTCTCTCCAACATCTCCCTGTCCTTCCTGTGCTGTTGTTCCCCAGGGCTGGAGGCAGCTCTGCAGGTGGGTCTCACTTGAGGGGGCAGAGGGGCAGAATCCCCCCCTCCCCTGCTGCCCACACTGTGGAATCAGCCCAGCACAGGGGGCAGATTCTGGGCTGGGGCATGTCCAGTCTCTCACCTACCAGCACCTCCAAGTCTTTCTCCCAGGGCTGCTCCTTCTGTTCATTCCCCACCCTCTTTCAGACTCATTCTTCTTGCTTGAGAATGACTTTTCAGATATTTTTTTCCAGGAAAACCAGGTTGAATGGGGCTTGGAGCAACCTGGTCTAATGGAAGATGTCCCTGCCCATGGCAAGGGGGTGGAACAAGATGATCTTTAAGGTTCTTCCCAACTTAAATCATACTAGAATTCTCAAGCCTCCACAGTAATGAGCTATCTGAATGTGATGGTCCCAAAGCACCAATTATTACAACTTCTATGCTCAGATTATGCTTTTCATCTAACCAAGGTTGCACTTTCTCAGAACGTATTCATATTTACGGGAATAAGGTTGTCACCAGTCATTGCAGTTTCTGATGTGGTTTGACCTGGCAATTAATGCCACACAGGTGCTTGATACTTCTTTCCTCTCAGTGGGGTGAGTAACAGAATTGGGGGTGGGGAGGGGGAAAGCAAAATTTGTATGTTGAGGTAAAGGTTGTTCATTAGGGCAGATAAGGAAGAGATAGTGATAATGATAGTAATAATAATTGTAATAATGACAAAAGAATTAGATACCAAAAAATTATGCCCAGTGCAATTTCTCCCCACCTGCAATCTCCTTACTGATTACCATTTAGAAATTGTAGTTCTTACCCACAAATTACTGGATCCCTACTTTTTATTGGTGTGCTGTTACATGTGATAGAGAGGGCTTAGCTTCTGCTTGTCTGCTTGTGTTAGAATTTTTTTCCTCCCCATTTTTCTGTTGTTTATTGGTTTGTTTTTTTTTGTCTTTTCCCCACAGACAACACTACACATATATAGACTTTTCTCTTTCCTACATTTTAGGGCCAAAATGATCACTATTCACTGGCATGACCTCCTGCATGACAAATAAAGCCTTAAAGTTTTACATTGTGAGCCTTGAAATGGTAAAATTACATTGGAGAAGATGAATGAATGCTTTCAGATTTCATGTTAAAAATGGCTTTTCAAAGATTCATGCACAAAAGTAAATGCTTAAATTAAGTGTTTCACACATCAAACAGGCTGTTAGATAGAGACTTCTACTTTAGCACTATTACTGTTATTTATTTTATATTGTAGCACTGCCCCCAGTTGTGCCTTTTCTTCTCCCTTCCTGACTCTGGATGATCGCAAACAAAGGCACTGAACATGCCAAAATTCACACCCATGGTGAATCTCACACACTGCAAGTGTTTCCTCTGAAAACTGTGACTGTACACAGACCAGTGGGGATGATGCCACAGACAGGTGCCTGTGCCTGCACAAGCGCAATAATAGCTTTGGTGGGAAAGTGTAGGTACTTGCTCGTGTCTTTCTATACTATTCTTACACAGTACTCACAAATTATTTATTTTCCTGATAGTTAAATGGGAAATTCCCTGGTTAGCTGAAATCACAGTCTTTGATCTGGGTACTTGAAGGCAAGTACATGGGTCAGGTGTGAGATGTCTCTACATGTTTTCCCATCCCACAGGGCCAGAAGATAAACTTTACTTCATACACTGAGGAGTCCTGGAACAATGCAGAGGCACTTGCCTTCAAAGTGCCAGATAAAAAACACAACAACTGGGAAAATGCATTTCTTCAGCTTCTGGGGTTGCACTATTGGCGTGGTGGTCTGTCCTGCATGAGCGAACAGGAGTACAAACATGCCTTTTCCTACTGTGTGCTGTTCTCTGAGTAGTTTACTTACACAGAAGGTTTTTCAAATGCACTTAACGGGTATTAACTTGTAGTTTCCTTACAGCTCTCCAGTCAGGTTACCGAGCAATTAACTGCATACTTTCTGTTTTCAGAAACTCACATGGAGACTCCAAGGACTAAATCAACTTAAGGTGCATAAATTTGTTCTACCACAACTAATTATCCAATGAAAACTCTCAGTTCAGCAATATATCTGAAAATAGAGTGTTTGGAAAGCCAACATAGCATTTCAGTCTATTTATAATATAAAGCTTCACTATAGCCAATGCTGTTAAGAGGTTTTTATGGTATATAGCACAAAGTTTTGGTCTTTAATTACTCCTTTAATCTTTGCTGGGCTTGTTCCTGAGAACAAGTTACACTCCTGCTTTTTACAGGATAAGAGTTTCCAGGAATGCATCAGACTGCCTCAGGGGTCAGAGTGCGCATTTATGGAGCACAACTTTATTTCAGCCCAAGTCCTGACTGATCTGGTTTTACTTAGTGGAAGCGTAATTAATATAGCTAATTATCAACTGACCAAAAAAAAAATTGGATTTCTGCCCCCCCCCCCCCCCCAGAGTAAGACAATTTACAGACATCCTCATTTGTTTCACATAGTTCCTCTTCCACCTGGAAGGGTCAGCTGTTTGTAGAGTTGTTAAAACTCTGTATGTTAATATGACAACTATATTAAATAATGTGAAGTATATGTTAATACAGGGATTATGTTAAATTTAAAAATTATAATTATGTCACCCATTTGTGTTGTCAGAAGGATGGCTCATAGGATTACAACTTTTTTTTTTTTTTTGTTACACTTTCAGACCGTATTCAGGGGTCCAGATGGCACTTTGACTCCAGTTACAAACTCATGGGAAATTCTCAAAGATAAGGTATTTTCTCTACTGTCCTGCAGTATAACAGGGAGACAGCAGAGATGTTTGTTTCAAAATGGCAGTACTTGTTCCGAGCTCCTGGAAAACGATAAAGGAAGAACAACTCTACTGTTTTCTGGATACCCTTGTTTAAGATGCTGGGTAATGGGAGAATCACCCCTTTTTGCAACTATAGAGCTCTCTGTAAGAACAGAGCTCCTATTTACCATGTATCCCTAATTCATCTTTAGCTGAAGATAAACATTAAAGGAAAAAGGGATGTTAACTACTGTACACTTTTGGCATTTGATGCAGAAATAGATACCCCAGGTGGAAATTGTCCACGTCTTTCCTATCTCCATCTCAGCTTCCATTTTCATGCAATATGTGTACTGTTTCCCTCATGGAAAAGGATTCTGATCTGGAGATACATTCCCTTGCAGACTTAACCTTTCCTTGGGATTCAAATTAGATACTCTCATTCAGCAGGATTTCTCAGAATTTCAGAAATGTAAATGGTCTTTAATCACAGCAAATTAGAGATAATTCCTTGCTAGCAATACAAAACTCACCCACTGGAAGAAAATACTTTTTTCTTGCCAGAGAGAGATTCAATCATTCATAAATAACTTTTGTTTTTCTCAAAATCTCTATTTCATATAAAGGGATGGCTGACCTGTATTCATGCATGCAAGTGAGATTTCATGTGTGTGGTTAGCTCTTCACGCTTGGACAAGGTTCTTGGACACAAGTGTATCTGAATAAGGCTTTGACACCTTGCTGGATGGCTGACACTTCATCCTGTTTTGACCAAAATCTGCCTGCTCTAAAGTTATTGTGCAACTCTGGAGAATTACTGATTGGTCACCAAAGGCACATGGGACTACATCAGTTCCCAATACTGGATTAAGATTTTAAATGATGCACAATCACCACATTGGTTATCTGGAATATTCTAAACATCATGAAAGACGAAGATGTATGAAGGAGGGAGGGAAGGGAGGGAAGAGATGGGAGGGAGGGGAGGAAAAGGAGGGTGGAGAGAGAAAAGGGAGGGGAGGGAGCGAGTGGGGGAGGAAGGAAGGCAGCCAGTCAGGCAGGCAGTCAGGCAGGGAGGAATGAAGGCAGGCAGGAAGGCAGGCAGGAAGGCAGGCAGGCAGGAATTTGGAAGGAAGGAGTTCGGAAGGAATTTGGAAGGAATTTGGAATTCGGAATTCAGAAGGAAGGAAGGAAGGAAAGAAGGAAAGAAAGAAGGAAAGAAGGAAGGAAAGAAGGAAAGAAGGAAGAAAGGAAGAACTGACATCACCCTGTAAGAAGTTGTGGACTATAGTGAAAGGTTTTGGTTTATGACTAAGAAAATAAGAAGAAAAGAAAATAGAGAAAACAAATCTGAGGAAATAAAAGCCAAAATGTAAGGCATGGAAGCATATATCAACAAAACTCTTTACTAATATTTGATAGATTAATTGATTGGCTTCATATTAGTGAAGGTAAGAAACTGCTAAACCATGAGGATTTGGAGACCGCACTTAATAATGCAATGATTCTGTAGTGGTATTCCTCTGACTACACAAATCCACAAGAGTTCTGGAAGCTTATGGCAAATGGTCTGTGCATCTACATGAAGGAATAAAAACACAGTACGTTTATCTCATACAGCTGCACAAGTTTCCTATGATCAGCTTATTTGAATTGCTGAGGGTAGCTGAGCTGATGAACGATTTTTATCTTTGTTCAAATGAGTTTTTAACTCGTAGAGTAGCCTTCCCCACAGAGCTGTCTGAATTGTGGTTATCTATACTTATGTAGATACTTTTATTCTTAGAAATTCTTTACAAGCCCGTTTTGATTTTTGAAAATTGATTATTGAAAATGAGCTTTGACCAACAGTTTCTGGACTGTGAAGCATTCATGAATGGCACCTACTCACTACAAAATGTACATTATGTGTTATGTTTTACTACAGTCATAGGGTACAGTCCTTGGAGTTGTCAGTGTAAATGCAACTAGTGATTGGATGACTGAAGTATAGAGACCCATCTTGAATCATGAATGACATATAAATATTCAGAAAAGCTTCATGTGGGGAACATAAGGGGCCCGAAAACAGATTCAGAACAGACTGCGGTCATTCATATACTCATGAATAATCTTATCAGACCTCAGAGGAGTATATCCACATACTAATATATGCCAAGCCTCATTTTGTTATTCCAGGGGCTTTAATCTAACTCAGAGGGAGATCATTTACATGAAAGAGTCATTAGAGAAAGTGCATAAACAGCCTTTGAAAGAGAGATGAACACACAGATCTACCTCCTTTCCAAAGCAGGCATCCGCCACACTAGATTTGAGAACTCTACAGTGAATTGATGTCTCTTTCAGACTCAAGAAAATCTTGGATTATTTTCTCATCAGCCTCACCATCTCTACAAAAGAAAAAAAAGGTGCTGAATTTAATGTAGTGTGATCTGGTGTCTGCTGAGCTCTCTCTAGGAGCTACAAGGTCTATTTTGAATTTGTTAAGGTAAACATGAACTCAGACCTAGGCTTCACATGGAGCCCTGTTCTCCAACAAGTACGACTGCTAGCTTCATTTATAAAGGATATGCAACATCAACAGCCTTCCCTCTCTCTCCTACCGTGTAAAGAAAGAAAGGACTCCGGTGTGAAAAAGCATTACTGTATTTTAGAACACCTGCAGAAAGAGAAAATTAGATACTGCGAAGAGTGTGGGGTTTTTTTCTAAAAAATTCATTGATGGAGTTCAGGCTTATCCAATATTAGTTGGCAGGTCAGATAATATTTTCAGAGTTGAAATTTTGACTCTCTTCTGAGGAAAGGCACAACTCAGTATGATTGAGCAGGTTCTATCAAAACAAAGTGATACAGTCAGGGATATAGTCAGCATTCAGCAAACTGCAAATCATGTCTCTGACTAGATACCTGTGAAAAACGACATTACAGAGAAGCAGATCTTTAAAAATCAGTGTTGTACCAAGGGAAGGCAATTGAGATCCATAATATGCAGTCATCTGAGTAATTTCCCAAGCTTTTCCTTGTCTCATGAAAGGAAATTGAGGGCTAAATGGCAACTTTCTTATCAAATTCTAAAATATTAAAAAACCCCACAACCTAACCCCAAAAACCAACAAACATACCCCCAAACCAAAAAACTCCAAACT